>APFE031390280.1:157301-177466 GCA_000404065.3 Pinus taeda | reverse complement strand
GTTTTATTCTCTCTCTCTCTCTCTCTCTCTCTCTCTCTCTCTCTCTCTCTCTCTCTCTCGCTCGCACTATTATTTGAGGAAGATATTTTTGAAAACCAGTTTGATGTAAGTTTCATTAAGAGAATGAAACTCTCTCTCTCTCTCTCTCTCAAACCAATTTGATGTAAGTTTTACTCTCTCTGTCTCTGTCTCTGTCTCTCTGTCTCTCTCTCTCTCTCACACACACACACACACACACACACACACACACATGAAATTGAAATTGAAATAAACTAGATAATAACATTTCCCATGGCTTCAAAATAAATTTGTACTGAAAAATGTAGGGAAAAGTTTGGTAGCTCCAAAAATTTAGGATGGAAGCCTTCAAATCATGGCTTTGTGATATTTTGTGATGCATTTCCCAAAACAATAGTCTACCTTCAAGGATCTTACCTCTTTAGGTTGAGGTGTCCACCCAAGGCATGTTCTCAGTGGACAGGTCATGGGTCATAGGTTTAAATTTGATTGAATCCCTCACCACTTGACCACATTTAATGACCATGATGGATTTCACTAAGCAACAACCTCCTTGTATCGTTTCACAGACCCACTTTAATATCTTCTTTAGTGTTTACAATACATGATCTTCTTGCATATGACACTTTGACTAGTCTCAATGTTCATCTCATGTATACCTAGGAAAACATTTTATTAGAGTTGTTTGATTGAGTATCCCTGCCCAAACTACTATTTCTCTTTCTTATTGAGAAGATAATCTCGTCTGCTTGCATTTGGAAAAGAATTGAAGCATTATTTGATCTTTGAAAACCAATCTAGAAAAATATGTTCTTCAGTCCAAGTTTTGTAACAATGCCTTTGCCCTGTTTTAGAGTTTTCATTCTTTTCATGAAGTAATAATTGTATTTGTGCATTTTTTAGAAAGTTATCATTGTATTAGTTATAGTTCCAATTTTATACATCAACTTAGCTTCAACTTTTGCTTTATAGGAGTGGCCTTAGTATTCCCACTTCGTATCCACTCTTGTAATGACCCTGTCATCTAATGGAAATTAATAAACTTATTTTATCTTTTGAATGCATAATAATGTTCTTCTAGTTTACAAATAAAAAAAAATTATGAATTTTTCACGCTTTTTTTTTGGCTACTATACTTCTTTCACAAAAAAAAATTCAATATTGAGTTAAAAACAAAAATATAAATGAGGGAGGTTACTTTGGTAAGCCATGAAAATAAGTAGTGTGAAGTCGACTAGCAATTAGCATTCAAAACTCACCTCAAGATCTATGGATCAGCCTTCAAGGCCTCAAGCTTCTCCTTGCAATAACCATCTTATGGTTGCATACATTGTTTGGAGCATCTGTTGAATTTTTGGCCCTCTTTCCCAAAAAAAACCACATGTTAGCTCTCTTGATTAATGTTTGAAGCATTCTTATTGATCTTGACACTTGAGTTTTGTAACATAACTCTAAACTTCGGCAATTTTCTTGAACTACTCTTGTTGATATTTGACACTCTTCAATATTGTCATATTTGGACACTGTTAATTCACAATGTTGTAGATTTAAGTCCTTGTACTTTATTTGTTGTTCTTATTCCCATTGTGTTAAGAAGAACTCCACAGCCCAAAATGGGGGAGATATTGTCATGTAATATAATGTAACATGACAATAAAAAAAATATTTCTTTAAACAAATTGCATGTCAGCTAGAAAAACAAATCTTTTGACACTGACACACATGTATCTAGTTATCCATTTATCCATATGAGGAGAAACAAACCAAGGAGTTGTGGACTCTAACAACATGTACATTTTGATTTTTGGATGGCTGTAAATTTATGGGTGACTTTTAGGGTTTTAAATTTACATTTAATGGGATTAAGAGTTGTCAACATCTTTGTATTGGTTTATGGATTTCCAAAATACATTTTAGCCAATTTATAAATGATTTAAAAAAATGGGACGATCTATTATAAAAAATATTTTTATGAAATTTTAGAATCTATCAAATCAAGAGTTAAAAAAATGCACTTTTAATTTTTTTTACGTAATTTGAAATTTCTCTCCCCTAAAATTTACTATTGATGGTTAAAGATTCCTACTTTACCTAGAAGATAACAAAATTTGCTAAATCTTAAACCTAGCCTAGATCCATCATAACTCCATATTTATTAAACAGTGAGAGGGATCAAATCCTCTAAGGTGCATACCTTTTCTAGAGTGCAAAACTTAAGGAAACATTTTCACCCTGACGAATTTGATTCTTGTTGGTGCTTCATAGTTCTAGAGTTAAGATGTGATATAGGCTCATTTATGAAAACTTTTGTTAGTGTTGCTGGTTTTGAAGAGGTTCACATGATGACTATAGGTTTTTGGAGGTTATAGACTTGAACAAGGGCTCTCTACTATGATCTTGTCTACACCTTGTTAGGATTAAGACGTCAATATTGGTCATTATGTTCCCTTATTAAATGAACATTAAAGGGGAATTATTGTAATGTTTATTTGGGCAATTTCTCTCTACACTTTTCCCAAGTGAAGGGAGATGTTTATCTGGTCAAATATTTCTTATGAGAACTTTTACTTGTGGCCATATTGGCTCTTAATATCAATCTTTAACTCACCACTTTCCTACTTTCAAATATGTATTTGTGTATATGTGTATGAATGTTTGCATGTGTTCCTTTGTATAACTGATCAATCCTTATCTAATGAAGGGTTCCTGAAAGGTCAATCCAGTGAGGCCTAAATCATTTCTGACATTAAGAAAAGGGTTTCTTGTTGAGGGCTAATTCTTCAAAATTAAGGTCATCGGTTGTCCTTGTTTTGTCCTTCATTGGATTTAAATGTGTTGTTGGGACCAATCCTCGAGGATTCAGGAAATTTCCTGGTATATGTATGCATGTAGTGCCATCACTGTAGCCTACAATCATCTACATTTCCATCTCCATTTCATCCTTATCCAAGTAAAAAAAATTGTTGAAGGTGACCGAATTTAATTTAAAATTCAGGTTTCCAATGTAGAAGCCAAATTCTACAGTGTCGATGTACAATCCAACAATATTTCTTTTCATGCGGATTTTATTAAATTTTAAAGGTCTATGATGGCATGGAGTCTGAAAACCATCACTTCCTTTTTAAAGCAAATATGGTAATATTTTGAGCTGAACTAAATTTTTAATGGACCTATCAAACTAATTACTTTTTAGAAGTAATTTCATAATACCTTGTAAGAAAGGAAGTCTTATTCGTGTAATTGTCCCAAGATTTTGGCTTAATAGACAAGGTGTCTATCAAATTCTAAGCCTATATAAGGCTATAAACATGACAAAATTTTTGGTTTATATAGCGTAAGCATAGATAGACAAGAAATACCAAGTTTTCATATTTCCTACAAATTATTGGTTCTTGAGTTTTATTATTAATCATTATTCTTGTTTTTAGCTTCCAAGTTGTGGGGTGAACACACACCATCCTTAGAAAATAAAAATAAAAATAAAAAATGATGCAATGCAAAAAATGGCACCAGTATATAACTGTTGGGAAACATTTAGGAAACATTTCCAAGTGATTTCCCAGAGATAAGGTCACAGACATTCCCATAGTATTTTCATTTGATAAATATTTTTCTCTATGAAAAGCTAGTTTTAATCTCATAGATGTATGTCATATTGGATATATTAAACTATCTTTATAATAATTTAGTATAATATTGTTTTATTGTATAAGGTCCCAAATGGCCTGGGTATTTTATCATTTACCTTACACTTTCGCTTGAGTGTTGTGCAAAGATATACATTACTGTATAAAGTGTATATTGAAAACATTATGCACCAACCACTTACCAAGATACCTAATACATCACTGTAGTGATCAATTTAATAAATTGGGGACAATATCTTGCCAATTAGTGAGGAAAACATGCTACAAAAAGTTGTGGCTTTTTGTTTGTTTTTCTGGGTGTTTTGATTTCTTAAATGTATTTTATTTTTAGTTACCTTTGTTCTCTAAATATGACCATTGTGCTAACATAAAAATTACTACCATTAATTTTTCCTAAGTTCAACATCCAATAATGGTTCATATGCCATTCACATTTTGTTTCCTTCAGTGGAAACTATTGCCAGTAAAGTTAAAAATTGACAGTTCATCTCAATTTTTCTCATGTAAAATAATAGGACTAGGGGAACAAGTAGAAGATGGTGTTGGGTTTCTACACATCTTGGCAACACTTCCTGAGCATCCAGAGAGTGTTCCTGTAAATTCTTTACTTGTAGTCAAAGTAACACCTCTAAAAGATCAACAGGTGCTTAATTTTCCTAATTTTAGTGAGCAACATTTTGCTCAATTGAATGATATTTTATATTTCATTTTATTGTGATGATGAATTTATGAACCTTTGAGATTTATGGGTAACGACACATAAATTGTGTCTTCTCACAACTATTTTAAATATGGGAAATTATTCACATGACAGAAACAAAACTAATTGTGATGCTAAAGACCATGGCTTGATTATTTGTTGGCAGGATTGTTTCTCTCTTCCAGAATAGCCGTTGTGCTTTCTAGTAGCAGAACATTCCATTTTCGCTGGTGAAAAATTGTTGACCACACATAATAATGACTTTGATGCTGGTCAACAAATGTTCAAGTTGTCGGGTCTTATACCCAAGCTACTAGCATTATAGATGAAATCAAGTGTGAGGCTGAGATTGTAGAGAATGATGCAGATAGTGAAAAAGATGAGGTGGTTTCTGATAATTCCATATGAAAAAAAATCAAATTATTTAATATAGAATTTTTTAAAGTTTCGGGTGTGCTTCATGCTTTTTTGGTGTCAATATTAATTTTCACTAATTGGTGGATACTTGGTTACAGGTTAATATATGTGTTCTTGAAAAAAATTTCTCCCAATTTCTCTATTATATGTACTCTACTTACAATTTTTTTAAGTGTTGCATATATTCACACATAACAATGGGTGTGACAATTCATGGCATTATTGGTGGTGTTAAATTCTCTATCTTATTATTCATTTTTTAGTTTCCATTCATTTATATTTCCTATTACCATGGTAAGGTTTTCAGGAGTCCAAGATGCTTTCCTTTCTGTCTTAGATTGCCAAATGATTTTCATAAGGTGAAATTCACTGGTAAGTAATTTAATTTATTGATATTACAACTTAATGTCAACCTGTCAGATATCTGTAAATTTCAATTAAAATCAGTACCACAGTTTAAGCTATAATGCTAAGCTCATTCTAGATCTGGAAGAAAGTAAATCGCTTGCGCTTTAATCCAAAATAATAGTAGGATAGCCTTATGAAATCATATTAAAGAAGTTTTATGTAGTGTAACTTGAATAAATTTGCTAGCTAAGATATCCATCTTTTTGTTTTTGTTTGTTGAAGACTATTTTGGTCCAAACCTTTAACTTAGGCTTTCCTCTGTGAACTAGACCTTTGACCTCTTTGGGCATAATCAGGATGTGCTTATTTTTATTTTTTGGACTCACAAAGGATATGCGAGGCCAAGAGGCAACCAATCAATCATTACGTCAGTAGGAGGTTTACTTCCTCTGGACCCTGAGGATCATGGAATATTGGGGCATTTTACCCATTCACATGTATTGATATCCATATGATTTTTTTTCTTTTATGATGAAATTTTCCATCCAATTGTCATATATTATTTATTATATGTTTTCTTTTTCTTTCCATTTGTTTTCACAAGTTATTTACAGCTTGAGTTTTTTAGCATGTAACTTACCTGGCCTAATTATGCCTAAGTTTTTCCTAGAGGTTGAATATTAAGTTCCTAATATTTTATTTTCTATGGTGAAGTTTTATTTGGTTTATTTATATAGGTCATCTAGCCATATTGGTCACTATCACCTAATTGAAGAAAAAACGTTCAAGTTTCTTGCTTTTTCTGGGGAAAAATGGCATTGACATTGCCCATGTTTAGATATATGTTGTATAATTCCTTTATAGTCTATTTTAGTTTATATTCCAATGTTAATCATCTTTCATGTCTTACATTTTACCTTGTATCTTCTTTCATTTTCAGAAGATGAACTCAATATTGATGGTCTGAAGCAAGAATTGAAGAAAGAGGAGAACAACAAGACTAAAGTGACACATGCAAAAAGAGAGACAGAAGAGAACCAATCTAGTGATACCCTTAAAGCTAATACGCCACATGATACACACATATAGACTGATGGTTAAGTATTTAGAGTCGGTGAATTCACCTACAATGCCTTGTCAACACAATGATAATTTTGTAAAGTGATGAAACAATATTTCATGTGTAAATTGTAGTCCAACCAAGATTAAGTTGGAAACTCATATTATAGTACTTGACATTTGACATAATATAATTTGTGGTTGAAATTATTTATAGTTGTACTTGACATTATTTAATATTGTAAATAACATATGTAACTTTGCATTTTCATCTTAGATGAACATGCACATTATATGGAATTTTTAAAATTTAGTTGCAAAAACATACTAATTAATTTATAGTGATTAATGAACATTTAAAATAATATAAAACTACTAAATTACTAGTTTATATTGATTAATGATGAACACGAATAAAATGAATAAACCACAACTAAATTAGTTGTTTATATAATGAATATAAAACTACCAAAATAAGATAAATGACTAATGTAAATGATAAATTTATGATTACAAATGATTACTAAATTTCGCATATATATGACTATTAGCAACTAATTTACAGTATCTTATAATACAACCAAAATTCAACCACATTTATATATAGATGACTAGAATTTATATATATATATATATATATGACTATTAGTAGCTAGTTTACAGTATCTTATAACATGTTCAACATTTTGGTCATTAATTTACTTTCTCAGGCGATCATATAGTAATATATTTTGTTGTGTATTTGGTCATTAATTGTGACAATTAATGACTAAATGAATGGCAAAATTAATGACCAAATTTATGACTAAATATACTACTAAACGATGAAATTAAGACAACCAATTAATGACTAAGCTAAAAATGACTAAAATTTTGTCGCGTTATAAGATACTGTAAATTAGCTACTATTGGTCACTGACTGAAAAATGGTCCTTTATATGCAAATTTTAGTCATTTTCTTAGCAACTAATTAGCCCTTTTGTACTAGTGAATGGTAGTTGGAACCTCCAGAGCCACAATTACTTTGAGACATCTTAATTAGTTTTCACTTGAATCCAAAACTGGAGTTGTGGAAAAAATTGATGTAATATAGAGGTAGTGAAAGGGTGTTCATTGGCACAACCTAATGGATTACAGTGACAATGCGAGGGTGCACATTGGCATATCATGATGGATTGTAGATGCAGTGAAAGAGTGCACATTAGGAGAACTAGATGGATTGTGAAGGTGGTGAAAGGGTGCATATTGACATAGCTTGATGGAATATAAAGGAAGTGAAAGAGTGCAGATTGGCATAATCTAATGAACTACAAAGGTAGTGAAAGGGCACATATAAAAATAGATTAATGGATTGTAAAGGTAATGAAAGGATGCATATTGGAACATCCTAATTGACTATAGAAGTAGTGAAATGGTGCATACATGATCACAACGTAATGGTCTATAGAAGTAATGAAAGGGTATGTATTAGCACAGCTTGATGGATTACATAGGAAGTGAAGAGGTGCACATAGGTAGACATTGATGGGCTATAGGGGAAGTGAAAGAGTGCACTATATTAGGTATGTAGGGTGGGGAATGCAGGATTATTGTGAAAAGTATGGGAGCTTCATCAAATCTAGGTGAGAAAAGTATGCTTTAAATATACTCCTTATGAGTAGTGGATTCCACTAATCATGTGGACCCAAATTCCTAATCGATGTCTAGAGCATAGAGTGGAGACTCAGATGAAGAAGTATTTATAGTACGTATAATCCCTAAGGGAAAGAGCCTTTTAACAAACTAGAGAAAACTACCATAATGTGTTAGTAGATTTAATTTGGGACTATATAGTCTTACAAATGCATGATACTAAGAAAAGGGAATTACTTATTTAGGAAGAGATAACGGGTCATTTGTCACCTTATTATAATTTTATTACATGGTCATATGAAATTGGATGCTAAGTTAGGCCAAGTGTGATTTAGTTCCCTAAGAGGAATTTGGGAAAGTGCATGCCCTCATAATAGAAAATAGTAAAGTGAAGAAGTGCATGGATTTCCCACTTGAACCTATGTAATTCAAATATTTCAGTGATGGGGATATTTATCTCCATCCATTAGTCTCATGGGTTTGCAACAGGGACAAATTTGTGTGCTAGCCATGGTTGGATAAAATGGATAGAGATTTGGAATTGGTCGATGTCTAATATCTAGATTAATGAGCATATGGGAAATTTTTTTATCAAGTGATTTTACAGAAATCCTAGATACCATAAGCCCATATGGGCGAAACCCATTGAATTGGAACTCAAAGTTGGAGTTGAAAAGAAATTGGAAATATGGATTTTAAAAGAAATTAGACTTTAATATTTTCTCTAGATATAAATTGGTGGAGCATATCATGTCATCTTACATAATCCATATAAATCTAGATTTTGGTAGCTTTAATTTGTTACATTTCCCATCACATATTGAGACCAAGAGGAATTTGGAACCTTGGGAATTTATTAGATACCATTTTCCATTGGTTATTAGGTACTTTGTCAATATTTGATAGAATTCAAATATTTGGTAAATCCAAAATCTGGTAGAATCCATATCCATTAAGGTTTGCCATTGGTTAGTAAAATTTATATTGAAAAGCCCAAGGATACATAACTTTTGAAAATTCACTCTAATAGTAATAAGCAAATCCAAATTCCAATTAGCAAGACAAGATGGTGGAAAAATGGGACACATGATGTGGTAGCTGACATGCCTCACTGATGTGGTAATATGACGAGGCTAGTGAACATGGTAGGTTGACGTGGCTTGCCAACATGGTATGTTGATATGGTATGATTGTATGAAGGATCATATATGGCATCTGCAAGGAAAAAGGATGTAAAATCCAAAATATTAGAAATCTATATCTTTTACAAATGGATTCTTTGTAGTTGTTCAAAATCTTAATGGATCCAAAAGTCATTATCTTGAATGACTCCGAAAGAAATGAAAGCATATATATCTATATTATTCATTAAACACTATTGCGATATTTTATTTTTTGGAAACAAGAATCTAGAAACCATAAAGTGTTGATAAATCTAGACTACCAATGGTGGAAAATCTAAAATCCATATATTTCTATAAAGTGGGTTAATAAAGAAAAACTTGATCTAAATAATAGTAGGATGACCATGTGGAGGGTTAATGGAGTCCATGTGGAAGGTTCATTGATTTGTTTTCATTGAAGTGGAAACCTATACGTCAATATGAACACGCTTACAAGTGGTTGATTATGTGCGATGCCAACATGTCCCAAAAGGGCTAGGAATAGTTTGTGCAGTGAATGTAAGGCCCCTGTGGAAAAGGCGACATGGTGACTGGGATTCCAAGAGTTTGGAACTTTATAAAATTATATTTTCCTATATTTTTCCATATCGAGACATCCTAGTGGAGAGTTTTATACGTGAGTTAATTATCTAATCCTCCTAATGTCAATTAATAGAACTATGTGAAGTTTTTCTAGTTAAATGTTTATCAACCAAATCAAATAGAGTTAGAAGAGAAATGTGGTATGTTTTCTTATGGCCTAATTCCTCGATTGAAAATATTTAAATTTATGGATAGGTGGAGTGTGTTAGTTAATTATCTATCGACAAAATTGGATTAAACAAGAATAGATAAGGGTAGACAACTTATGGCTTAATTACACGATGGTTTCATTAACAAGATAAGGTGATCTAACTATGGACATGGCTTAATATGACAGTGACACATGGGAATGGAATTGTCATGTTTCTACCATGTGACATATGGTATGAATAACGACATGGTGTAAGAGGGGAACATATTCCAAGGGCCATAAATTTATGCTAAGAGCTTTGAATGATGTAAAATATATATAATTGGAGAGATATTGACAAGAAAAATAAAATGGTTACTTTAGGAATCAGATCTGAGATAGCATTAGGAATGAAAATTATTTTATACCACAAAGTTGTAAGGTCATCTTGGGAAATGCATATGTTATAAGTTGGTTGCACAATTTACTACAAGCTCTATTACAGAACCGATAACTATAACTCAACCTAGAATAAGAGAATTGTTTGAAATTGAATTATTTCCGACATTTTCTTCATGTTATAATATACTATATTTTTTTCATTGGTAGGTAATTTATCTACTCCATTAATAATATACAAAAATTTGCATCATTTTTAAACTAAATTTCACATCATATAGCGATATCTGAAAGTTAACTAGACATTTCATATGATTGATTATACTAATTTTTCTTGATATACTAATAGGCTAAGACCAAAAGCTTATTTGAGTATCTATATGTCCTAATATAATAGAATGAAAAAAAAAAGAACTATCTTAATTACTCATGGCCATTAGAATACCAAAATATGATATGGATTGGGGCAGAGAATATGCTCTATCTAACATAAATTGAACATGCAAGAAAAAACAACTAAGACATAGATTTGTTAATCTTACTCTCGCCCTTTTATGTCAAATTATAGTAACATATTAATTCTATACTGTGTGATCAATTAGCTAAGGGGTCACTAGATGGGTCATCTCCTTTTGTTTTTCTCCTCAACCACCAATGTTATTCCCCAAACAACATTTACTAGGAACTTATGTTTTTTGTCCAAAGTTCCATCTTATACAAGATTATTTGCTACTACATATTGTTCTCTTCAACTACCAAAAAAATAAAATATTTGTTATGACAATATAGCTGCCATGAATTTGAAGAATTTGGTTCCTTTACTTTGGTAGAATATTGGCTCAAGGACTTGGTTTCGAATCTCCTCATCAACCTTCTCAGTAGATGTATTCCCTATATTCTCCTTGATTATATTCTCAATTTCTTCAATTTCAACTTTCAAAAAGGTTCAATTTTTTTTTTTTTTGTATCTAGCTGCCTCCATGGATGTATTGTTTACAATTATTCTATGGTGCATAATCGTCTAAATTAAGCTACATTGGTCTCTAAGCCTACATATTGTTGTGGCCCTAATTTTCCTAGCAACTTAATTCTGTTATGGATGATTTGACTTCCTATTTGTATATAAGATCGCTTACGTGTGATATCTAAGGGCACTGTATGGATGAGTGCTAATGGTAACAAGTTCTTCAAACTCCCCCTTAAGGGAAAGAATGACACCCCTAAACTCAAATTGCAGATTGAATTGGTAATAATTCTTTGCCAAGTTAACCACTAACTAGTAAGGAAGAATTATAGACCCATTATTGGTTTTTCAATAAAAAATTATATCATATCCCTAAGTTTCACAAGATTGAACATACACACACTTGATTGAGTTGGATGAAATATAATCCTATACCAAAAGAACACAAAAAGATTAGAGACAACACAAGAAAACTTCTAGAATAAATAGCCTTTCTTGATGTATCAATGACCTAAGTATACTCCGCTACCACAAATGAGAAAGTATCATATCATTTTTTATAGAAATCCCATTCATTTTCATGATTATAATAGGATACAATTGAATTTGTGTGTGAAGTAGTAACCAAAGTTCCAAATAAAAAATCTAAACTAGCACAGTCTACATCACTTCTCTACTTGCATTCCTCACTAAATCCATCATGCTACACTACTAGAATCTATGAAATGGTGTCAGAAGCATCATGTTTTCCTAATGTTCACTCCCCTGAAACTATCTATTGAGGTGTTATACTAGTAATGTCAAACTAGTAGTTAAAGTAGTTTTTTTAACGTATTGTAGAATGGTGAGACTTAAATTGATTACTTAACTCAATTTTCAACAATTTAATAATAAAATGTAAATATAAATAAATTATTCCCTGATCTAATGCGATACATTTTCCAATTAGTTATTTCTAAACTTAATTCAACTTTTACTTACAAATACACTACTTGTAGCTTTTGAAATATATATGCATTCTAAACCTTTTATAATGAAATGAATTTATAAGAAACTATTGAAAGATTAATACTTTGAAAATATTTATATTAATTCACCATTTTTGAATTATTACGTTGTTAAATCATAGGAAAACACATAGATCTACGCAACATCTAATATAATATTATATATATAAATATATATATAATAATATAAATAGTTTAAAGTAAAATAATAAACATAATCAAAAGTAATTTGAATTCATATTTTAAAGTTAGAATTAGAAAAGGGAAAAATTAATTTAGCATATGCCACTAATAATAAAAATATTATTTTAAAAGAAATGCAAGTTGGATGTAAATTACGTTTAAATTTATGGTTTTGAATTAAAACCAAAAATATAAAATATTGTTAGTTTTTGCATATGTCAATAGTAACATGAACAAATATTTTTATGGAATATTTTTAACTAAGACACTAGAATTTTAGGTCTATGGAAATGTTTGTGAGCTTTGTAATACTAGCCACCAATTGGAATGCATTCATCATGCTCCATTATTTTCTCAAGGGTCTAGATGATATATATGATTATGTGTAGGCATATGAATTCCACCATGATGTATTCGATCTGAAAGATCAACCGTTCAATCCTTATAAAAAATATTTTCATCTTCACAAGACCATCTCAAACATTTGTTAGTTAGTTCAAATCACTAGTCCAATCATGATTCATGATGTATTGCCCTCACAACTTATTATATAACTCTAGATGAGAGGGGGTCAAGGGGGTTTCAACTGTCTTCTAGGTGGTGGCGCCACCAAGGATGGCCAAAAGAATGCTAGAAACCTAGATTTTAGAAGTGATTTGAAAGGTCATCAGATTTTCCATTTGATTGCTGATACGACACTGGATTCATATGTTGTAGCTCAGGCAGGCTCTGACTTGGGAAATTAAGCATGTCATGGAATGCACGTGTCACTCCTTGTTGATGAGAAATTTCGATTTGTTGATTCTACCAAACGTTTTGGAGACCTCATTAGGCTTAATGCAAACTCACATCTTAAGGCCCCTCTTC
Source organism: Pinus taeda (assembly GCA_000404065.3). Taxonomy (NCBI): domain Eukaryota; kingdom Viridiplantae; phylum Streptophyta; class Pinopsida; order Pinales; family Pinaceae; genus Pinus; species Pinus taeda. The sequence continues at coordinate 164,329 of APFE031390280.1, read as the reverse complement.
TGTCGGGTTCTTTCTACTCCTAAAATGAGTTTAATAATGATGTAGGAGCATCAAGACCATTTTCATTTGTAAATATGTGATAAAAAGGGGTGTGATAAATTTTAATATTTTGTTATTTTTAATAAAATAGGAGCAAAATTTGGATAGGATTTCTACATATGGGATTAGTTGAGAAAATAAGGGGACAAGCGTAGAGATACTATCTATATCATAGATAGATAAGCTATAATAAAGCTTTTATGCTTTAAATCGTTATATAAAGCCTGCTTTTAGTAAGAGATAAGGTCTGAGAAGACCTATCCATTATTATATATAAAGAAAGAGGTAGCTAAAGCTCTCGGTGGAGAGAGGGGCGTGCCAAAAGAATTATGATAACTTTTTCTCTCCACGTTCTCATGAGTAAGCGATTTCTGGTTGTTATGGATGCATGTATGCAATAACTTAATTCACTGTGTATTGAAAGGCTGGGGTCGCCTTTCTACTCTTCGCTTGATGTTTACTGTGTGTATTGAAACAATTGAGTTGTTTCCTTGGAGTAGCGACGGCTGCCTACACTTCGATTCCAGTTATTACAGTTAGGGGAGGACTTTAATGAAGAATTTCCATAGCTCTTAACATGGGCACATTTGATTTAATATATATAAACCTGTGTATTCAATTATATTGGCAACAACATACGAGATAGGTTGAATATTGGTGTATTATCTAGCGATTGAAGCCGTGAACTTTTATACGTGTCAATTCCTTGCTTTGTTTGGTAAAATTCTGAATTGGAGCGCTGCGTTTTTTTCCATCTTATCATTTCATAGTTGTTTGCGCAGAACAGTGTTGTCCATTTCTTGTGGTGATCGGGTTGAATTCACAACCACTGGCTTGAAAGAGCGTTGCTGCTATAGTTGATCGCTTCCATAGCCTGTCTGCCCGCGGAGAGGTTTGTTATTTTTATTAATGATGAGCAGCTTGTTTAGGGAGGCGACTGTTTAATGGTTCAAACGAGTCGTTACTGATGCATGTATGCATTCCACGTGGGAATATACCCTATTCAGATTGATATTTGTATAAGGGTTGATTATCAGCGTGTTCTCCAGCCATTGAAGAGTGAACCTTTATACGCTGCATATGTTAATGCTATTATCCGTGACCCAAATTATTAGTGATCTAGTCGTATGTATATCTGAAGCGATGGTGAACCAATGTGACTAGTGTGATGGTGATTTGACTATTTGTTTGTCTTATGTTCTGATTTAGTTAGTGGCAGTCACATTGTTAAGTTTTATGTACAGAACTCTTCACAAAAATCGAATGAAATAGGGGTTGTGCATACAATTCATGAGAATGAAAGAGGCTCACGAGAATTTGTTTCCTGATTTGGTATTTACTTAATCCAAGCATCTCTAAGCTTCCTTAAGGTATAGCATGACAGAACCCATGTCTAAGATTAATAATAAAAAACAGAATACGTTTTTTGATTTGTCCAATTATGGTGCAATATGATCATTCAGTTCCCATTCATCCAAGGTATTTTGCTAGAACAGCTTCACTTCTGATCGTGCTTGTGTATCTATTACGAGAAAAAGGATTGCATTTCTAGATAGGGTTTGGTTGAATTTAACCTGTCAAAGTTTGAAGGAAATGGTACAATACCCTCCTAAGACGGAGTTCCTATGAATTGGTGTATCAGCTAGTATCTTATGTGCATTCTTATATGCAAGGAATATTGAAGATCCTGGTTATTGCAGGCCTGGCTTGCATTAGGTGGTATCAGAGCGGGAATTCTTTGTTGAAGAAGTTTGTTTTTGAATGAGTACAGTTGAGAACTGAAGTGTGTTTTAATGTGTGATGAATGATTTAATATGCAACATACACAATTGCAAGTGAACCGTAATGTAGAATTGGAAAGAAGACAAGATCATACAAGATATTAAAGGTGAGATATTTTTTGAGTTGAAATTTATGATTTAAGTTTATGGTTGCAGAGAAGATGATGGCAATGAACCTGGCATTCAGCTAAAGGCTAGATAGGGAGGACAATTGCAGTGTCCTGAAGAAGAAGGTGAGTTGAAGAGATAGCCTGAAGAGAGCTGAGAGAGTGCTCAAGAGGTTCTAGAGGCAATGAACCAATACTTAACAAAAGACTAAGTGAGGAGAGCTTGGTGAGGTAAGTGGCAGCAAAAGAAATTGCTATTGCAGAGGCTAGTACAACTCATGGTGAGTGAGAACTTCATGAGGAAGCAGTCTGCTGGAGGGAGAGGTACTTTCAAAGGAAAAGGAGGTCAAGGTGGTAGTGGAAGATCTATAGCACCTAAAGGAGGAGCTAGCAGTAGCTCAACCCAGCATGCAACCACCGGAGGTGATGCAAGAGGCAGAAGGAGTTTTTCTAGGGGAAGAAGGGGTTCAGAGAAATTCCATAGAGATGAGATGACTGCAGAAGTTCGAGAAAGAGAGATTGCAGTAATAAAGGTACAATTGCAGGTACTAGAAGAATGGTTGCAAGAGCAGGAAAAACATAATAGAAAACGGCTCTTTCCACTTAAAGGAAAGAGAGTGATTTGGCGACAATTACAGAGGAGGTTGAGGCAAATTGTGATTGCCTTGTTGAATAAGGGACTTAGAGTTCTTGAGCCAGAGAGGGAATTTGAAGATTCCACACACAGATATGTTCAAAGGAAAATGTTGGAGGAAGAAGTCAAGACTAAAAAATCTCGCGGTTTTAAAACTGATGAGTTGTGTGTGTTTGCAGGTGCAAAGGAGCTTTCCATTGGTGAAATAGAGGAGAAGATCATTGATGAATTCTTGAGTTATTGGACAAATCCAGATCAGCTGGATAATTTAAAACCGTGTGTTTTTGTAGCTGATAATTGTGATGTGATTACAGGTTTTACTGAGGAGGATGTGCAATCTTTTGAAACTGTTACAACACAAGAGGAAATTCTTGTGGATGTTGAAGAAGAGAATCAGTCTGAAGTGCAGATAAAGGAAGTAACAGCCGATACTATTGAAAATTTTGTGCAAAATGAAAGTTTATGTATGAATGCAGGTGATGATGATGTGCTTCTGCGATGCTACAGAGAAATTGCATTGTTAGAATATTTGTTGGAGAATCCAGAGTATGACAGGGAGATTGTAACAGACGAAAGAGTTCAGTACAATGAACGAGTGCAGAAAGATGTCATGGAAGCAAATGATATGAGAGAAAGACTGATTGATAGCCTTGAGAATTCTCTAGAGGACTCTTTTGAAAGTTTGGATCAACATACTGATGTGCTGATAGTGGAGGAGGATTCAAAACAACGTACTGAAATGCTGGCAAAGGAGTACAAGGCACTGAAGCCTTATATTTTTTATTCTAACAATTGTTTTGTGAGTACAGGTCTTATTGAAGATGCTGGAGAAAATCTGTTAGACAAAGAAATTGAACTAATGAGGTGGATGATGATGAAAGAATCCCGGAAGAGACCAGCAGCAGTGAAACAAAGGAGAAGCAGCAAAAGGAAGACAACAGAAGATTGTGAAAGTCTAATCAGTGGAGCGATGTAGCATAAAGTGTGGAAACCTGGAGAATAACATCAGAAGGAATCAGTGGCAAGTGGAAAGTTACAGCACAAGATATGGGATCCAGGCATACACAGATCCGAACACATGATTAGGGGATCATGATTAATTTTAAGGTTGGGTGTATGATGCAAGAGCATCAATACCATTTTCATTTGTAAATATGTGATAAAAAGGGGGTGTGATAAATTTTAATATTTTGTTACTTTTAATAAAATAGGAGCAAAATTTGGATAGGATTTCTACGTATGGGATTAGTTGAGAAAATAGGGGGATAAGCGTAGAGATACTATCTATATCATAGATAGATAAGCTGTAATAAACCTTTTATGCTTTAAATCGTAATGCAAAGCCTTCTTTTTGTAAGAGATAAGGTCTGAGAAGACCTATCTATTATTATATATAAATAAAGAGGCATCTAAAACTCTCGGTGAAGAGAGGGGCGTGCCAGAAGAATTATGATAACTTTTTCTCTCCGCGTTCTCATGAGTAAGCGATTTCTGTTTGTTATGGGTGCATGTATGCAATAACTTAATTCACTGTGTATTGAAAGGCTGGGGTTGCCTTTCTACTCTCCACTTGATGTTTACTGTGTGTATTGAAACAATTGAGTTGTTTCCTTGTAGTAGATACGGCTGCCTACACTTCGATTCCAGTTATTACAGTTAGGGGAGGAGTTTAATGAAGAATTTCCATAGCTCTTAACATGGGCGCGTTTGATTTAAAACATATAAAACTGTGTATTCAATTATCTTGGCAACAACATATGGGACAGGTTCAATATTGGTGTATTCTCTAGCGATTGAAGCTCCGAACTTTTATACGTGTCAATTCCTTGCTTTGTTTAGTAAAATTCTGAATTGGAGCGCTGCGTTTTTTTCCATCTTATCGTTTCATAGCTATTTTTGTAGAATAGTGTTGTCCATTTCTTGTGGTGATTGGGTTGAATTCACAACCATTGGCTTGAAAGATCGTTGCTGCTGTAGTTGATCGCTTCCATAGCCTGTCTGCCCGCGGAGAGGTTTGTTATTTTTATTAATGATGAGCAGCTTGTTTAGGTATTGGACTGTTTAATGGTTCAAACAAGTCATGACTCATGCATGTATGCATTCCACGTGGGAATATACCCTATTCAGATTGATATTTGTATAAGGTTTGATTATCAGCGCGTTCTCCAGCCATTGAAGAGTGAACCTTTATACGCTGCATATGTTAATGCTGTTATCCCTGACCCAAATTATTAATGATCTAGCCATATGTATATTTGAAGCGATGGTGAACCAATGTGACTAGTGTGATGGTGATTTGACTATTTGTTTGTCTTATGTTCTGATTTGGTTAGTGGCGGTCGCATTGTTAAGTTTTATCTACAGAACTCTTCACAAAAATCGAATGAAATAGGGGCTGTGCATACAATTCATGAGAATGAAAGAGGCTCAGAGGAATTTGTTTCTTGATTTGGTATTTACTTAATCGAAGCGTCTCTGAGCTTCTTTAAGGTATAGCATGACAGAACCCATGTCTAAGATTCATAATAAAAAATAGAATATGTTTTCTGATTTGTCCAATTATGGTGCAATATAATCATTCAGTTCCCATTCATCCAAGGTATTTTTCCAGAACAGCTTGACTTATGATCGTGCTCGTGTATCTATTACGAGAAAAAGGATTGCATTTCTAGATAGGGTTTGGTTGAATTTAACCTATCAAAGTTTGAAGGAAATGGAACAATACCCTCCTAAGATGGAGTTCCTATGAATTGGTGTATCAGTTAGTATCTTATATGCATTCTTATATGCAAGGAATTTTGAAAATCCTGGTTATTGCAGGCCTGGCTTGCATCAGGTGGTATCAGAGTGGGAATGCTTTGTTGAAGAAGTTTGTTTTTGAATGAGTACAGTTGAGAACTGAAGTGTGTTTTAATGTGTGGTGAATGATTTAATATGCAACATACACAATTGCAAGTGAAAAATATTGCAGAAGTGGAAAGAAGACAAGATCGTACAAGATCTTAAAGGTGAGATATTTTTTGAGTTGAAATTTATGATTTAAGTTTATGGTTCCAGAGAAGATGATGGCAGTGAACCTGGCATTCAACTAAAGGCTAGAGAGGGAGGACAATTGCAGTGTCCTGAAGAAGAAGGTGAGTTGAAGAGATAGCCTGAAGAGAGCAGAGAGAGTGCTCAAGAGGTTCTAGAGGCAGTGAACCAATACTTACCAAAAGACTGTGTGAGGAGAGCTTGGCGAGGTAAGTGGCAGCAAAAGAAATTGCTGTTGTAGAGGGTAGTACAACTCATGGTGAGTGAGAAACTCATGAGGAAGCAATCTGCTAGAGGGAGAGGGACTTTCAAAGGAAAAGGAAGTCAAGGTGGTAGTGGAAGATCTACAACACCTAAAGGAGGAGCTAGCAGTAGCTCAACCCAACATGCAACTACCGGAGGTGATGCAAGAGGTAGAAGGAGTTTTTCTAGAGGAAGAAGAGGTTCAGAGAAATGCCATAGAGATGAGATGACTGCAGAAGTTCGAGAAAGAGAGATTGCAGTAATAAAGGTACAATTGCAGGTACTAGAAGAATGGTTGCAAGAGCAGGAAAATCAGAATAGAAAATGGCTCTTTCCACTGAAAGGAAAGAGAGTGATTTGGTGACAATTGCAGAGGAGGTTGAGGCAAATTGTGATTGCCTTGTTGAAGAAGGGACTTAGATTTCTTGAGCCAGAGAGGGAATTTGAAGATTCCACATGCAGATATGTTCAAAGGAAAATGTTGGAGGAAGCAGTCAAGACCAAAAAGTCTCGTGGTTGTAAAACTGATGAGTTGTGTGTGTTTGCAGGTGCAGAGGAGGTTTCCACTGGTGAAACAGAGGAGAAGATCATTGATGAATTCTTGAGTTATTGGACAAATCCAGATCAGCTGGATAATGTAAAACCATGTGTTTTTGTAGCTGACAATTGTGATGTGATTACAGGTTTTACTGAGGAGGATGTGTAATCTTGTGAAACTGTTACAACACAAGAGGAAATTCTTGTGGATGTTGAAGAAAAGAATCAGTCTGAAGCGCAGATAAGGGAAGTAATAGCTGATACTATTGAACATTTTGTGCAAACTAAAGTTTTATGTATGAATGCAGGTGATGATGATGTGCTTCAGCGATGCAACAGAGAAATTTCATTGTTAGAATATTTGTTGGAGAATCCAGAGTATGACAGGGAGATTGCAATAAATGAAAGAGTTCAATACAGTGAACGAGTGCAGAAAGATGTCATGGAAGCAAATGATATGAGAGAAAGACGGATTGATAGCCTTGAGAATTCTTTGGAGGACTCTTTCGAATGTTTGGATCAGCATACTGATGTGCTGATAGCGGAGGAAGATTCAGAACAACGTACTGAAATGCTGGTAAAGGAGTACAAGGCACTGAAGCCTTATATTTTTTATTCTAACAATTGTTTTGTGAGTACAGGTCTTATTGAAGATGC
>APFE031390280.1:86675-156686 GCA_000404065.3 Pinus taeda | reverse complement strand
TATATAAATAAAGAGGCAGATAAAGCTCTCGGTGGAGAGAGGGGCGTGCCAGAAGAATTATGATAACTTTTTCTCTCTGCGTTCTCATGAGTAAGCGATTTCTGGTTGTTATGGATGCATGTATGCAATAACTTAATTCACTGTGTATTGAAAGGTTGGGGTCACCTTTCTACTCTCTGCTTGATGTTTACTATGTGTATTGAAATAACTGAGTTGTTTTGTTGTAGTAGCGACGACTGCCTACACTTTGATTCCAGTTATTACAGTTAGGGGAGGACTTTAATGAAGAATTTCCACAACTGTTAACATCGGCGCATTTGGTTTAATATATATATAATTGTGTATTCAATTATCTTGGCAACAACATACGGGACAGGTTGAAGATTGGCATATTCTCCAGCGATTAAAGCCGTGAACTTTTATACGTGTTAATTCCTTGCTTTGTTTGGTGAAATTCTGAATTGGAGCGCTGTGTTTTTTTCCATCTTATCATTTCAAAGCTGTTTGCGCAGAACAGTGTTGTCCATTTCTTGTGGTGATCGGGTTGAATTCACAACCACTGGCTCAAAAGAGCGTTGCTGTTGTAGTTGATCGCTTCCATAGCCTGTGTGCCCGCGGAGAGATTTTTTATTTTTATTAGTGATGAGTAGCTTGTTTAGGGATGTGACTGTTTAATGGTTCAAACGAGTCGTGACTAATGCATGTATGCATTCCACGTGGGAATATACCCTATTCAGATTGATATTTGTATAAGTTTTGATTATCAGCACGTTCTCCAGCCATTGAAGAGTGAACCTTTATACGCTGCATATGTTAATGCTATTATCCCTGACCCAAATTATTAATGATGTGGCCATATGTATATCTGAAGCGATGGCGAACCAATGTGACTAGTGTGATGGTGATTTGACTATTTGTTTGTCTTATGTTCTGATTTGGTTAGTGGCGGTCACATTGTTAAGTTTTATGTACAGAACTCTTCACAAAAATCAAATGAAATAGGGGTTGTGCATACAATTCATGAGAATGAAAGAGGCTCACGGGAATTTGTTTCCTAATTTGGTATTTACTTAATCCAAGTGTCTCTGAGCTTTGTTAAGGTATAGCACGACAGAACCCATGTCTAAGATTCATAATAAAAAACAGAATACGTTTTCCAATTTGTCCAATTATGGTGCAATAGCATCGTTCAGTTCGCATTCATCCAAGGTATTTTTCCATAACAGCTTGACTTCTGATCGTGCTTGTGTATCTATTATGAGAAAAAGGATTGCATTTCTAGATAAGGTTTGGTTGAATTTAACCTATCAATGTTTGAAGGAAATGGTGCAATACCCTCCTAAGACGGAGTTCCTATGAATTGGTGTATCAACTAGCATCTTATATGCATTCTTATATGCAAGGAATATTGAAGATCCTGGTTATTGCAGGACTAGCTTGCATCAAATACCTCAGATCTGGAGAATATTTTGATCTTTATGAAATCAGTATTAGGGGGTTCCCTTTTTTTTGAGGTAAAATACAGAAATCTTGTCTCCTCACTTATATCCATGTTATGAGATAGTATTGGAATCCCATATAGATGTGTTTGGCTCTTACAAGGAGGTGAACAACTTTAAGATCAAAAACCCTCAATGAGTATGACATATCTAAGGATGCTTTCCTTTACATTGTAGCAAGAGTAATTGGTGGATCTAAAGGTTGGGATGTGTTCTCCTTATCCCAACCTAGATCCTTTAAGGATGTGCTAAAAATAGGACCTCCACTGTCAAACTCTAAATCTCTCTCCATACCTACATTTGTGGGTGAAAAGGTAGCAAAAACCCCTTCTCTTAAAGTGGATAATATTATAAGTAGATTCATAGCTGAAAATTATGAATGGCAAGTGATTATTTTCATTTCAATTGTTTTTGTCCTACAACATATTCTCTTCAAGAGTTGGTACACCATAGTTGGTTTTACAATATTGTGCCTTGTTTCTACTTGAAAGGATAATTTTTTGTGTTCTTTAATAATTGAGATGACTAACAAAATGCTTTTGATCAGGGACCCTAATTTTGGGGCCGTTCAACCTATCTTTTCAACCTTGTTTTTCATATTTTAATCCTCTCTCGATGTCAACTCTACCAATTCCTATCTCAATAAGGCTTCCAAATCTTCCCATCAATCTAGAACACTCAAATATCTTAAAGGATGTGAGAAACTTACAAGGTCACTTAGTTAAAATTTACTTGGATATGATTGGAAAAAGAATCCTCACATTTGTTTGCATATGTGTCAAAGAGGATCTGAGTAAAGGATTTCCAAAGAAAATTCTCCTCAAATGGAGAGGTACGGTTTATTCATAACTAATGGATTATAAAAACACTACTTTTTGTTGCAAGACTTTTCAGTAGCTCGGTCACCTTCAGGATGCCTTCTCCTATTCAAAATGACCCTATTCACATGTATATGATAAGAAGAATAACCATGGATGCAAATATTTGAAAGGAACCATTGTGGCTCATGAGTGGGATAACTACAAAAAATAGAAGTCACCTATTGCCAAATTTTCACCTTCAAACTCAACTCAACCTCATGTTAAACTATCACAACCCCCAATAGATGAACATCATCCTTTGATAAATATGTAAAGAGACACATCCATAATTTTGGAAACATCAATGAGTGGGACCAAATGTATCCACAAATGATTGCTTCAATAGTGACAAGGAAATAACAAATATGCCATAGCATCTCGTAATGGAAGCATCCCCATGAATGTCGACATTGTCTCATGTACATATGTCCTTTATAACCCTTAGAATGCATATACGTCTAGAAGAGAAAAGGAAAGAAGGAAAAACCCATGAACAATCATGGGATCTAAATACAACAATGGAAAAAATGTATTGTTGTGTAGTGTTATTATGGGAAGAATGATGTAATTCGATGTTCAAAGGTAATACAAATTGATTTTCAAAATCAAAAACAAAAAATATTTATAAGGGGAAATAATTGAATTTGTAATGAGAAAAATAATATCATGAAATTAGAAAAATATTATTATTTCATGCCAACATAGGTTTCTAAAAATCCCTTTACATATTGACCAATAATAGTTTAGTGTTGACCAATACAACTTATAATATGTAACTTTGAAAAAATAATCTTTATTTTAAAATATTACTTAAAAAAATGTTTTTCAAAAATTTGATTGGACCATAACTTGTAAGCCTTATTGTAACCTTTGGACAATATCTTGTCATGCCGATAACACCCTCACATATTTAGTGTCATACTTTATAGCTAGGAAAATTTTAGGGGCTAATATTTGCCCATGGGCTAATTTTCTATACTTATTCCAAAAAAGGATTCACTAATTTCCATTTTTGTAAAAATGATTCACCCAAATTTTATAAAATGAAATTATTTTACCCTAAAAATCACCAAAAAATTATATATATAATATATAAATAAATATTATAAATTTGAAATATTTTTACAAAAATGTCTCGAAATATTTTATAGATTTCATATTATGGACTTGTGGGATTCTCCAAGGTTTGTAAACTTTAAGATAAATTTCCATCCTTAAAATTTCCCCTGCTATATAGATATGGTTGCAATATTCATGCATGATTTTTAGATATTCATGTAGTGAATTTTATTCTTAATATTTTGAAGAAAACAATCTCAAACTAGAATCCTTAAAAAAACTCATATTTACATAAATAACATATTTATCATCAGTTACTTCCCATAATAGTTTAAACAAATATTTGCATTAAAAATGGATAGGAATAAGATGTAAATAAATATAATTAGTTTATTTCCACCATTATTAATGTTTTCCTATACACTAATGTGGGAGTAATACTATAAAGGACTTGTCTACGTAGGTGAAAATTTTGCTTGGATGGCGATATTCTCGTTGGAATCTGGCGATTTATTTTTTGATTCTAAAATTGGAAGTGGTTGAATCATTCATTTAATGGTGGAAATTGATTCAACACACTTAAGAGCCCGTGATGAACTACAATTAGAAACTTGACAACTATAACTAGATTTCCGAAAATTTCTGTTGAATTTCATCTAAATCATGTCGAAAAAGCCATTATTTTCCAGGCAAAATCATTGTATATTTTGACTATGCTAACTTGTAAATATGTATACTTCCTAGTGGTTACTACCCACCAAATTAAAGTTCTTGTGCTTGAGAAAGAAATTAATATATTCACTTCAAATCATAGTTTATTAGTTCCTACAAATGTAATACTATAGGATATGATTTTCTTATTAATGAAAAAAATATATTAGAATCATCCATAATTAAGTACAAAGATACTTTGTAACCAACTATGGTGGAGATATTCTCATGTAATATTACCTAACAACAAAAAGGAAAAGTAGCATAGTTATATAAATTAAATGGAAAGTAAAAAAAAATAGTGTTGAAATACTTATCTCATGATACATCTCACATTTCCAAGGCTAAAAAATTATTAAAAACTAGCCAATATCCATCTAAACCTTGCATCTATCAAGCGTCAAGAGGGATCAAATATCTTGAGGTGCAAACTTAATTTTTGAGTGAAAAACTTGAGGAAATGTTTGCACCTCAAGAGATTTGATCCTTCTTAGTGATTTATATATATTCATGGTTAACATGAATCTAGATTGGTTTTAGACATGTGTGGCCATGGAAAATTTATTGAAAATATAATTATTCTAATCATTGTAAATATACTAAGTATTTCTAATATTGATTTGGTCATTTTAATTTAAATTTTCTTAGTTATCATAGTTTGTTGAGATGATAAAGACTATTAATATCTTGAATGATGAAAAATGATGAAATAAAAGTTTTGAATGCAAAGGGACAATGTAACAGTGTCCATTACAAATTGTCTTCATTATGATCAATCTCCAACTATTCTCTTCTACTGTTCTTATTGTGACACCTATTTGTATTAGCACATTTTCATATGTATCATTTGAAAAGTGAAATTGAAATTCTAGACCATTCAAATATTTAAGATGAGCTATTGTAGTAAACGTCATGCATTATCTCTCTTTCTCTCGAATATTAATAATAGTTTTCTCAAAAGTCAATCATTGTGAATTATGGAGCGTTAAACCCCAAGTTAGTTTCATTGGTAGTTGTTTTATATTACCTCGTTTGAATGAAAAGTGATGTAGGAGCATCCAGACTTAGCCAACAATGTGATTCTATGTTCACATGTTGTGGCTAACATGAGATGAATTTCATTGACTTGAGCGGTCAAAATCGATTTTAATAGAGAGAATTGGATCTCTCGAATTTATCTTTACTTCAATTATTGTAATAATTAAACCATGGTATTATTTTTAGAATAGGAGATAAGTTGTTAGAATATGTGTGTATTAGAGCTTGAGAATGGGGATTTAATAGTTGATCTGATAAAAATAGAGATTGAGTTGTCAATGTTGTTAGGATAGGATTTGATCCATAAAGGAAAGAAAAAAATGTAATGAGGGAGAGGGGAATGGAATAGGAGAGTGAGTAAGTGAGAAATTAACTGATATCTAGGGTTTGAGAGTGAAACGGAGGTCAGACAAATTGTTGTAAATGAGCCGAGAGGACCAAGACTTTGTAATTTATATATTATTGAAAAATTGATTAAGTGTGGTTTTGTGTGTTATTCCTGGTGTAGAGTTTCTTTCAATCTACATATCAGTGTTTTATACCCTAATTAGACATTATTGCCATTTATGTGTTTTATTATTAATCACTATCAATTAATGTTAATGCTTAGTTTTGAGATTAGCTAAGCCCTGTATTAAACCGTGGTTCTTAATGTTATGCATTGAACACGAGAACGGGATTAAAAGGCAGTAAGTGGTATATTGTGTCGAAAATAAATGGGAAATGGTATTTCTCCAAACTACGTGATCAAGCTAAGCTGGTGACATGTAGCATGGGAAAATGAATTTTCTCTCGTGCTCTCAACCTGATATAGGTCATGCAATAAATCACGCGATATTGTGCGATAACTGTTGGATTGAACAGAACAGATCAACGGTGGAGTCATCCAGGCTAGTTGGCACATGATACGATGCAATATTCATTAGATCTAAAGAATCTAGATCAACGGAGTAAGAAGTCAAAGTGGGACTGGTGGTAATTAGCCAGCTAAGCGGGACCCTCAAGCGGAAATACATGTACATAATCTTATTAATGTGCAACTGATTGGTTCTTAAGTGGACCATTAGTCTACTTCTAGACTACCACATCAAATTTGGTAACCATCCACATCAATTGGTATTGGAGCCCAAGGATTAAGCCTGCTATAGTAAACATGCCACCTAGAAGAGGAGATGGCATAAGTTAGGGGATACCTAAGGCGAACGTAGTTCTGCTGGAAGAGGTTCAAAACTTGGGCATAAGGATGGAGGCAATGGAAACTGCTCAAAGAAGCGTACCTAATGAAGGAGATTCCAATGCTGTAGAGGAATATTTTGAGGAAGAAGAAGAGGATGAAAGTGAAGCTGCCAAAGTTCTCAAGGTATTAGCTAAAGCAATTGGAAGACCAAAGGTGGAAATACCTTTGTATCATGGGACTCTTATTGTAGAAAAGTTGATGGACTGGATCAATTCATTGGACAAGTATTTCCACTATGAGGAGGTTGATGATAAAAAGAAGGTGAAATTTTCATTTACCAGATTGAAGGGTCATGCAACTATCTGGTGGGATGAACTACAAACATCTAGAGCAAGAAAGGGAAAGTCCAAGATCAAACAATGGGATAAAAAGGTGAGTAGATTGAAAGCTAAATTTATGCAAAAAAATTATCAATTAAATATTTTCAGACAATTGCAAAATTTGAGACAAAAAGGACTCACTGTCAAAGAATATACGTAAGAAATTTATAAGCTGTGCATTAGAGCAGGACATGCAGAGGATGATGTAGAAAAGGTATCCAGATACATCAATGGCTTGAGGTATGACATACAGGATGAAATCAGCTTGTTGAGTTTGAAGACAATTGAAGATGTCTATCAAGCGGCATTGAAAGTGTAGGAGAAGATGTTGAGAAAATAAAATAAGAGGAACAAAGGGAAAAGTTCAGCAAGAGGTAGAGTAATTACTAGATCAACATTTCAGCACCCTCAGGTTGAAGCAGGAGGTTCAAGTAGTAGACCACCATAGAGAGGAGACTTTAGTAGAGGAATATTCACACCTAGAGGAAGAGGTTGAGCAAGAGAATTTCAGTGTTATACATCTGGAGAATGGAGACATGAATCATGGGATTGTCCTCATACTAAAGCAACAAATTAGCGGAATGTGAATGTTCCTAAGGCAAAGGAAGAAAAACCTCAAATTACAAATAAGGAATTATCACATGAAGTAGGAGAATCTTTGTTATTGAAAAGGTTATTTCTCAAAGAAGAAAAAGAGATAGGGGAACCAACTTTGAGAAATAGTTTATTCAGAACTACATGCAAGTCCAAAGGAAAATGTTGTGAAGTGATAATTGGCAGTGGAAGCATTGATAACCTCATTTCTATAGAAATGGTGGACAAGTTAGGATTAGTAAAAAAAATACACCCTACTCCTTACAAAGTGTCATGGTTAGAAAAAGGACATCATCTTATTGTAAGAGAATAATGCAAGGTAGAGATCCAGATTGGTATTTATAAGGATGTGGTATTATGTGATGTAATGTCAATGGATGTATGCCATGTATTGCTGGGAAGACCTTGACAGTTTGATAGAAAATCCATTCATGATGGTAGAAGAAACACATATACCTTGGAAAAGGATGGAGTGAAGCATACATTACTGCCATTAAAGGATGACGCAAATAAAGGAACAACTAGAAATAGTGTTATGCTGATCAGTGGAAAGGACCTATTGCAAGAAGTTAGAAAAGGTGAATAAATGCATTTTGCTGTCATAGGGAGACCTAAGGTAATTTTGACTTCTAAAAACTGAAATGATTTACTTGAAAAAATTAAAACTCTGTTGAATGATTTTGCTGATATTATTGTGGATGAGTTGCCAAATGCATTGCCACCAATTAGGAGTATTAGTCATCACATTGACCTGATACCTGGAGCAAGTTTGCTAAACAAAGCAGCATACAGACTGACTCCTCAGGAGAATGCAGAAGTTGGGAGATAAGTGCAAGACTTGATGGATAAAGGATTAATTAGACATAATCTTAGTCCATGTGTTGTACCAACAATACTTTGTCCAAAGAAAGGAGGTGAGTGGCGCATGTGTGCAGACTCTAGAGCCATGAACGAAATCACAATCAGGTGTCATTTTCCTTTACCATAGATATTGCTAATGATGCAACAGATATTGCTAATATATTTTTTCAGAAGTTGTAAGGTTACATGGATTGCCTATAAGTATTGTGTCTGATAGGGATACAAATTTTGTTGGGCATTTCTTGAGAACTGTTTGGAAGAAACTAGGTACCAGCCTTAGTTTCATCTCGGCATATCATCCTCAAGCAAATGGACAAACCGAAGTGGTAAACAAAAGCTTGGGAAAAATATTGAGAAGTTTAGTGTACCAAAATTCTAAGCAGTGGGATTTAGCACTTGCTCAAGCTGAGTTTGCCTATAATGACACTCCAAACCAAAGTACTGGGAGGATTCCATTCGATATTATTTTTGTAATGAATCCAAGAAGTGTGTATGAGCTCAAAAATTTGAGCAAATAGGAGACACAAAGTGCAGAGGCTGAAGACTTTGTCGAGTAGATGAAGAGACTACAAGAAGATGTCAAAGATAGATTACACGAAAGTAGTGGAAAATAAAAATAGAGAGCTGATATGCAGCGAAAGGAAAAGGAATTCCAAGTGGGAGATCTAGTTATGGTGTACTTGAGGAAAGAAAGGTTTCCTATTGGGACTTATAGTAAATTAAAGATGAAAAAGATAGGTCCATGCAAAATTGTGATGAATTTTTCAACCAATGTGTATGAAATTGAGTTTCCAGGAGGGATTGGAATATCACCTATCTTCAATGTTTCATATTTATATCCATACAAGGAGACAGAGGTAGAGTTATAGAAGGAGCCTACAGAAGATGAAGAACATACTGTACATTGGAAAGAAAAAATGGCAAAGACAATTAAGAAACAGGTGGAAGTTATTCTAGAGAAAAGAGTAACTAAAAGAACCATAGGACAAGCTTATTTTATGTATTTAGTCAAATGGAAGGGACATCCAATAGAGTATGCGAGTTGGTTGACAACAGTAGAGTTGCAGAAGTATGGAGTAAACCCTGAAAGTCTAATGGATGATTATTTTCTTCCCTCGGAGTCTGATGCAGGAGCATATGAAAATAGCGAGTAATGTGACTTTATGTTCACATGTTGTGGCTAACATGAGATGAATTTCATTAACCTGAGTGGTCAAAATCAGTTTTAATAGAGAGAGTTGGATCTCTCGAATTTATCCTTACTTCAATTATTGTAATAATTAAACCATGGTATTATTTTTAGAATAAGAGATAAGTTATTAGGATAGGTGTGTATTAGAGCTTGAGAATAGGGATTTAATAGTTGAGGTAATAAAAATAGGGATTGAGTTGTCAATGTTGTTAGGATAGGATTCGATCCATAAAGGAAAGAAAAAAAATGTAATGAGGAAGAGGGGAACGAAATAGGAGAGTGAGTAAGAAAGAAATTGAGTGAGAGATAGTATTTGAGAGTGAAATAGAGGTTAGACAAATTTTTGTAATCAAGTCGAGAGGTCCAAGACTCAGTAATTTCTATATTATTGAATAATTGATTAAGTGTGGTTTTGTGTGTTATTCCTGGTGTAGAGTTTCTCTTGGATTTGCATATCAACATTTTGTACCCTAATCAGACAGTATTCCCATCTAGGTTTTTTATTATTAATCATTGTCAATTAGCGTTAATGCTCAATTTCGAGATTAGTTAAACCCTTTTTTAAACATTGGTTCTTAAAGTTATGCATTGAACACGTGCGCAGTATTAAAAGGCAGTAAGTGGTATATCGCATGGAAAATAAATGGCAAATGGTATTTCTCCAAACTGCACGATCAACCTAAGATGGCAATACGTAGCACCAGAAAACCACTTTTGTCACGCACTCTCAACCTAGTATCGGTCATGCAAGAAATCACACGAGATTGTGCAATAACCGTTGGATCAAACCGGACATATATACGGTGGAGGTTGTTGAGGCTAGTTGGCACGTGATACAACACGATATCCATCATATCTGGAGAAGCCAGATCAATGGTGGATATTGAAGTGCTTAGTGAGTAAGAAGTGAAAGTGGGACCGATGGTGATTGGCCAGCTTAGCTGGACCCTTAGGAGGAATTACACGTACATAATTTTATTAATGCAGAACTGATTGGTTTTTCAATTAACCATTAGTCTAATTCTAGACTATCACATCAAATTTGGTAAACATCCACATCAAAAAGTGGCCAACAATGTTGAATGACGGAAAATGGAAATGATAACAATGTATTCAATTACAAATAGTTTACAGTTTCAAGAAGTAAATATTTAAGGTAAGTGAACATTTTATTCAAGATTAAAATTCAAGTATTTTATTTATGGTTAAATTATTGTAACACAAAAATCAATGCATGCCATTAATAATAAAAAACTCTTACACTAAAATGAATGCACACTATTAACCTAATTACTTGAAAATTAATGTATATCATACATATAGTTACATCAAATCAGAAATCAACATCCACACTGAAATCAATACATCTAGCGCAAGCATCCAAATAGATTTAGAAATAAAAATATACACTAAAAGTAATGCATCTAGTGAAAGAAATCAAACAGAATAATAAATAAAAATCTACATTGAAATAAATGCATCTAGTGCAATCAATCAAATAGGATTAGTAATAGAAAAATAGACCGAAATCAATGCATCTAATGCAATAAATCAAATATTATTAGGAATCAACATGTACATTTAAATCAATGGATATATTTTAGTGAATAACATTATATAACCCCCTCCCTCTCTCCCCAATCTTTGTCTCCTCCCCACTCTCTCCCCTAGCTTTCTCTCTCTCTCTACCTCTCCCTCCCTTTGCTTGTCTCTCTCTTCTTCCCTCTCTCCCCATGCCATATATATCTATATATAGTTCCATCTATCCTTATTTGTCTCTTTATATCAACCCCCAAAATAAACACACACACTCTCTTTCCATATCTATCTATCTCTCCCTCCCTACCTCTATGTGTCTCACTCTTCTTCCCACTCTATCGCCTCCACCTATGTCTCTATATCCCTCCATATATCCTTCTTCATCTCTATATCATCCCATTATCTCTTTCCATCTTCCCCTTCTATCCCTCTCTTCCTATTCCCTCCCACTCTCCTCTCTCTCTTTCTCACTCTCTCTTCATCTCTCCTTCATCACTCACTCTCTCTCCACATTTCTCTATCTAGGTATTTCTCCTTCCCTCCCTCTCTCTTCCCATCCAACTCCATTTATCCCTCCATCCTCTCTCTCAAGCCCTCTCTCTATTCCTATTTCTCTACCCCTTCCTCTCTTACATCCCTCTATCTCTCCCCCCATTGCTCTCTCTCTCTTCAACCTCTAACTCTATCACTATCTACCCCTCCAACACCATCTCTCTCTATCTCCCCCTTGACTCTCACTTCCATCCTCACTCTCCCTCTCGCTCCCACCTCCCTCTCTCTCCCTCCATCACTCACTCTTCATCTTTTAGCTCTATCAATATCTCCCTCACTCTCTCGTTCTCTCTCTCCCCCTCTCTTCCTCCTCCATTTCTATGTCTTTCTCTCTATCTTCCCCTTCTCTCCCTCTCTCTCCTCTCCTTCTATCTATCTTCCCTCCTTCTCTCCTCTATCCCTCACTCTCTCTCCATCTCTCCCCTATCACACTGTCTCTCTCCCCCTCCTTTCTTTATCTCTCTTTTTTTCCCTCTCTCTCACCCCTCCGTCCATATGTTTGAGAATTGTCACTTTGTTTAATCAATAATAAATATATAATATAATAATACTTATAATGAATATTATTATTATTATTATTATATATTGGAATAATAACAATCAATATTAATTATTATTATGGCAATAATAATATATAAAGAAGTAACCCACTAAAGAAAGAATAGTATGTTAAATTTACATAATAGACAAACCATATTTTTCTTATTAAATTGGTAGCTCTATGCCTTACATTTTACATCACATTAAGTTACATTCTGTATTTGACATTTTATATTACATTCTAATTTATATTTTGTATTACATTTTACATTTTGTGTTTTACATTTTACATTATATATGTTTTAATTTGAATATTAATTAAAACATATGAAGACAACATTTATTTTTTATTTTATTTTCCTATCAATAATTTTCCTGACATTTAAAAACTAATTACATATTTACTTACATACTTACATTACACTTATACATCCTCCACCGCCCCCCCCTCTACCCCCCCCCCCCCACAACACATTATGCCTACATATCTCCCTTATACTAAATTGTAGAGCACCTCTTAGTGCAATTAACTAAATTATAAATTTATTTTAATGCATGTAAAAATAATTAATATCATATATACATTAAAAGAAAATAACAACATTCTTAACCATGAAGATTCACCTCCACTTTACCCTTTTGCTACAATACCATGGCTTACTAATAACACATGCTCAAAAAACCACTAATCATGTTAGATAATATGTTCATGAATCATGTTCATATGATATAGGTTCAAAGGACTTTTTTGAGATGTATAATTACTTTTGAGATGAAATATAGACCTTTGATTTGTGCCTACTACTAAAGATATTATAGAATATTCTATTCATGATAAATCACCACCATCCACCTAATAATTATTCATAAATCAAAGATTAAGATTTATCTTAAATGTAGTTATTCCCATTCTAACTTTTTAATTAAATTAATTAAAAAAAGTTCATATTAACATGTTCCATATGATCATGAGTAATGGTTTGTTGGGCATGTGATACTAATAAGCCATGGAATTGGCCCACAATCTTTTAACAAAGCTTATTTACATGTTAATAATTTGCATGGTAAAGTGGATCTAATATCCATGGTCAAGAATCTTGTTACACATACACACAAACACACACACACATTTCACTCACATATTAATCCTTTCTTGTACCTATAGGCGTTGTCTAGCCCAATATGGTAGATATGTTATAATGTCTTGTTTAACATTTTGACTCAATAAAATTACATAAATAAATAGATAAAATTGAAATAAATAAATAAATTTGACTCACCCAGAATTTGTGTTCTACGAGAAGTGGGCTACTACGATCTATAGTGAAAGACATAATGCACTATAGGTTGACAGATTGTAGCTATCGTAACAAATTTAGTAACTAATTATTTCTGGTATAGCCAATTAGATATCATCTTTTGTAGTAAGATCATACCCTAGTCAGTGAGACTGAAGTAGAGAAAGAGGGGGTTGGTTCAAGTGCTTGTTGCCAATATGGGGAGGCCTCAGATCACTGGATGAGAAAAAGAAAAGGTACCATCAATCCACCACTGTAAAATTTCATAGAACTAAAAATAAAATACAATAATATAATACAAAACAAAAAGCATAAAATTAATAATTGTAATTATAATTATAATTAATATTTAAACCATCATAGATCTATCAAACCATGAGTGGGATCACATGCCTTGAGATGCAAACTTATTTTGGAGTGAAAATATATTTGATCCCTCTCAGCACTTGGTAGCTCCAGAGTTGAGATGGATTCATGTTGATACAATCTATATGCGTGTAAAAATTTAAGTCATATATTAATTTTTTTTAAATATTAATAATAATTTAAAATAAAGAAATGAATAGCTTTAATTTCTTATGTTCTTTTTATTAATTTTTTGGATTGTGAGTTTTGTAATGAAGTAAATGTTCAATGTTGAGGCATTTATCAACCATTTGATTTATATGACTATATAGCAATTTAAATGATAGAAGCATATTTCTATATATATATATATATATATATATATATATATATATATATATATATATATATATATATATATATATTATAATATATATATATATAACACTAAGGAGAGTAGATTCATATTAAATCTATAAGAAATGAGAGAATCAATATTGTCAAGATATCATTAATACATCTCATAAAATTTAAAGATAAAAAAATTATACTTACTATTAAACCCAAAAGTATTAATACATTGCATTAAAAAATCGAAAAACATTAGTATATATTGAATTGATTCTTAATAAATATTAAAACTTGTTTTTTAAATGAGAAGTTGGTTGATTCATCCAATTTTGTTGCATGGAAAGTCAGGGTGGAGATCATAGTTAATAATAATGATGTTTTAGACTACATTCAAGGAAAAGTACTTGAGCCTCGAGAGAATGCTTCTGCTACTATTAGGAATAAGCACAAGAAAGGTGACTTAAAATTAAAGAAAATCATAGATTATGGTTTACAAGATAATTTAGATGTATATATTGGAAACTTGAGTAGGTCTAAGGACATGTATGATAATGTAGGTGGCATTTATGAAGTAAAAAACATGAATGAAATCATCTCCATGAAATATCAACTCAAAGACACAAAGGTGAACAAAGGAGAGTTTGTGCAATCCTACATAATGAGGATATCTCGTCTTATAGATCAATTGCAAAGAGTGGGGAATCTGTTCTTGACAAGGAATTGGTGATTGTGACTCTAAGAGGTCTCCCTCCTATTTGGGAAACCTTCATTACTACTATAAGCAACAACGATTTCCTCTCATCATTTGATGAAATTGTTGGAAATCTCACTCAAAATGAATTAAGAATGATATCGAGAGGAAGGATTGAAAAACATGAAGAAGGAGAACCCACTACATTCATCACTCATGACAAGAAGAAGAAGAAAGGAAACAAATGTGCATCAAATTCAAGAAAGCCTCCTCCATGAAATCCAAATAGAAGGAAGGAATTTTTCCACATTGAATGCTCCAATTGTCACATGAAACGCCACTATGCTCGATATTTCCCAAAGAAGAATAATGGACCATGCTACAATACTAGATTCATCGAAAACACGTTCAATGATCAAATAAGGATAGATGACCAAAGGAATGATGACAAAATATGTCAAAATTATTTTGGTATGAAACAAATGTTGCGAATCAATCTGAATATATTCTTATTTCTGCCCTTACTACTTCATCTCCTTTGGATTCGAGGGATAGTTGGTTAGTTGATAGTGGGGCCACTCATCACTTATTTGGTTATAAAGAAGTTCTCTCTAATTTGGTATAGAGGAAGTCAAATTTGAAAATAATTCTTGGAGACAAATCCACTCATCCCATTTAAGGTTTTTGGTTTGTCAAATTTCATTGAATTCAAGGGAATATATTTCGCTCCATGATATTATGTATGTGCCAAGTGAAGAAGAATTTGGTATCAATATCCACTTTGGAAGACAAAGGGATGAGGATCTCCTTCATCAAGGTAAAGGTTCTTACTTTTCCTATTGGATCACCTATGAGAGAAGCATTCACATTAGTATCAAGATATGAAGGACTCTACAAGGTTATTGGAAGACCACTTCTATCATTGTTTCATGATACTCATAATCTAAGGAAGCTATGGAACCGAATATTGGTCCATGTACATTATTGTGCTCTTTCGAAAATGGAGAAATTGATCTGATAGATTCCCAAGGTTCAAGACCATCATGATGGAGTATTTCTAGGTTGTGTTAGTGGAAATAATATAAGGGGACCATTTCCCTCTAGTGAGAACAAGACAAATCACATCCTCCATCTCATCCATTTTGACATATGTTGTCTAATGCCCATGCATTCTATTGGTGGTGATCTATACCACATCACCTTCATTGATGACTTCTCAAGAAAGACATGGATATATTATTTGAAGCATAAGGATGAAGCCTTCAAAATGTTCGAGTTCAAAGCTTTGATCAAAAATCAAACAGGGAAGAAAATCAATATATTCAGGTCCGGCAACTGTGGAGAGTACACATCAAAGCAGTTCATTGATTTTCGTAAGAAGGAAGCTATCAAGAAAGATAAAATTGTGACCTATACTCCTAAACAAAATAGAGTGGCTAAAAGAAAGAACATGTCCGTTATAGAAGCTTTTCATGCCATGCTCCATGGTCAAAAGTAGCCAAAGTTCCTTTGAGAAGAAGAAACAAATACTTCTGTATATGTTCAAAATAGGGTACCTCATCAAGAATTGGATAAAAATACCCTTCCATAAGTGTTTAGAGGTGTTAAGCTCGATGTTGGTCATATTCATATATTTGGTTGCCCCGTATGCTTTCATATGTCAAAGGACAAGAGGAATAAGTTGGAAGCCTCGAGAAGAAAAGGTATGTTTGTTGGACATTGTTAAAACTCTAAATCATTTAGAATATATATTCTTTGTCAAAGAAAGGTTGAAATTACTAGAGATCTTACAATCAATGAATATTCCTCCCTTGGAAAAGCAAGGGACCTTCCTTCGCATCGTCTTCCTGAGGAGAATGATGATATGTATGTTTTAGATGGTCCTTATCTACTTGAAACTAAGACAGATATTGTTGATGATCCCATGGATCCCATAGATCCTCCTCCATGTGATCCTCTCACCAGGAAGATGCCACTTTGGCTTCGAGACACATTACAGGATGATGAGAGACGATCTCCCATTCGAAGATCATTTAAAGAAAGCAAGAAGCCATCCAGGTATCAGGTATATGTTGCATACATGAGAACTATGATTGAATCGAACCTCCCATATTTGAACAAGTCGTAAAAAAACAAATTTGGAAAAATGATATGGCTAAATAATATGAATCAATCATGAAGAATGATGTATGGCATATTGTGCCGAAATCGGAAAGGAAATTTGTGGTGACTTCAAAGTGGTTATTCAAGGTCAAGCATGGAGTTTATGGTAACATTTAAAAATATAAAGCAAGGTTCATGGCTTGAATTTTCTCCCGGAAAGAGGGACGAGATTATGACGGTATATTTGCACCTATGACTCGATATACAACCAGTCATTGAATAGTTTATCTTGTCGCAAGTCAAGGATAGACCCTTCATCAGATGGATGTGAAGACTACATTCCTCCATGGCATGTTACAACGAGAAGTGTATGTTGAGAAGCCACAGAGATTTAAAGTAGAGGATCAAAAGACACATGTTTTCATATTGAAGAAGGCATTATATGGTTTGAAGCAATCCCCCAGAGCATGGTCCGCCCACATAGAGAATTATTTGCTGAAGCTAGGATTCACAAGAAGAAATGTCAATCCCAACCTCTACTTTAAGGTAGTCCAAGGTATGTCTTTGATATTGGTTTTACACGTTGATGATATATTCTTGACAGGTAGTGAGCCCTTAATGATTAAGTGTAAGAGGGAGCTAGACTTTGAATTCAAGATGAAGGGCCTTGGACTCATGGATTAGTTTGTAGGCCTTGAGTTGTCGCAAAGGCCTGACGATATTTTCCTTTCACAAGGAAAATATGTTATGAAGCTACTAGAAATATTTGGAATAATAGAATGCAAGTCACTACCCACACCTATGGAAATGAACTTCAAGAAGCTATGTGGAGAAAATGCAGGATCAGATTTGGCAAATCCATCCAAGTATAGACAATTGATTGGGGCTCTAATGTTCCTAGTGAACAACCTTATAAACATATGCTATGTAGTGAAGACATTGATTCAATTCATTATTAAGCCTCTCCATGCACACTGGATCACTCCCAAACACACTTTGATATATTTTCTTGGGACGATCACACTTGGTCTGAGATATTATGTTGGAGATGTTTGACTTCATGGATACACTGATGTTGACTTAGCAGGAAACGTTGTTGACAGGAAGAGTACGTCGGTATGTTTCTTTAGTGTTGGATCTTCCATGATACCTTGGATGAGCAAGAATCATAAGTCTGTAGCACTGAGTACTATTGAAGCAGAGTATATCATTGTTAGCATGGATAATTGTGAGTCACTTTGGTTGAGTAAGCTCTTTGGAGAGATATTTAAGCAGGTCCTAGATACTATAATGATATATTGTGACAACAAAAGCGGGATCTGGTTTGGTAAAGAATCTTGTATTCGATGACAAGTCCAAGCACATAGATATTCGATATCACTTCATTCGAGACATGATGTAGAGATGAACCATTAGACTCCATCACATATTCTCACCTATGAGCCATTAGATATTCTCACCAAGGCTTTGTCAAAAGGGAAGTTTGTTGTATGTAGAGAGTGGCTTGTACCAATGGATATGACCCCTCTTGGTAAGGGGCATCGCTCATTGAGGACATTGAGCCAACGCTTTGCCCTTGTTTGATCTCACAAGGTGTGGAATGTAAATGGATGGCTCCTATTGTTGAGGGATCTCTGGACAATAGGGTATCACTCCAATCTATTACCCATAGGGTTGGAGATGTTACTCCCTTATCTTGGTCTTTTGAGAGTATACCTGAGTTGGCATCATACCCACAAGGCAGGCTTGTTGGGATTGTCCCTCCTTGTCTAGCCAATGGGTTGAGGAGGCTTGGGTGTGTGTGATCCTCACCTTCTGGTATGTTGAGAATCTCGCCAAAGCTCATATTGTGATGCAAGTGTTCTACCACATGAATCTTGAGGGTCATTTTTGGGAAGATCAGTAGGATATAGGATGGGTTGAGATGTTCTCCCCTATATCAACTATTGCTCGATATGGGATCAGAGATATTTAGCTACCCCATGAGATGTGAGGTTGAGATGTACTACCCGATGTGGTTTCTAATTGAGATATGCTCTCTAACTATGCAAAGGGTGGTAGCTTTAGCTCCCTGATTATTATTATTTTTTAGATTCAAGATTTTTTCAACAGATAGGGTTGAGAATCATGGGACATGATATGACGACATGATTAATGATTGATTGTCAAATATTGATAGCTGGAACTATCCCTAGTTGTGAGGAAGTGTTAAAATATGAAACTACGGTCAAATTCCACTTTGGACAACTCATTTTTGGATATGATGATTTCATTGAATTCCTCTTTTCGAGAGAACCAAAATTGACCTAAAGATCACTCAAATTAGACAAGGGAAATTGTACTTATGAAGAAAAACCCACATATGCACATTTGGACAAGATCGACCCTAAAGAAAATTGGACACCCTCGGAAGCCTATAAATATAAGGGAACTCAAGGTTATTTGGACATCAACAAGCGAATTTTTTGTCTCTTCTTCATTAACTGGCTCACACAGGTTTGAGGGAGGGACGACAATAGACGTGCACAAAAGTTTGAAATTACAGGGTCTAACACTTGCATTTGTTTTAAGGTTATTTAATTACAATACAAGCATGTCACAGGGAAAATTTGACCATAGTCGATGGCTTGTAGGCATCAAAGGTGTCACTCACACAACTCCTCATGTATGCAACTAAGAAATTTGACTGAAATTGACCGTTGAGTGAAGTTGATCGTAGTTGACTGCAGGCGACAAAGTTTGTCTCTGATATACTCTGATGTTCAAAACTTATTTCTAAATGTTATTGAGTTTTTTTGTTGATGATATTGTATTGGGCTCATTGTGCTCTTTGTTAAACATTTATTTAACAATCTAATAGAGGAAGAATTTCAAAGGATTTTCCCCCTTGTGTGGCTTTCCCCTAGTCTTTGACTAGTCATAATGTCTCTTGTTGATGTGCTAATTATCTCCTTTATCATTGCATTTATTGTTCTATCTTCAATTTTGGTTAATGAATAAAAATACTAATTGTAATTGGAAAAATTACTAATTAAAATATTGAATTAAGATAAAGTAATTGATACAACATAAAAGAATTTGAAACTTGAGAAAATGAAAATTAATTTTAAAAATTAATCAAAACAATTTGAAACTTAACTAGATAAAAATTGGTTTTCAAATGTTAATAAAATATATAAACATATTACTTCAAATCCATCTTAATATTTTTATCATAGGATTAATTTTATATTCCATAGTTACAACACAATTCAATATATTTACTTTGGCATTTTTAATAAAACTATCGCAAATTATATCTTTATAATTTAATTTTATTTAATTTAATTTTAATCAAAAACTATTAATGGTCTTGATGTCTCATATTCATATAAATATATGTTCAATTAAAAATGTTAAACTATTATTTAAATATAAAATAAAAATGAAATAATAATATAAAATTATATGTTCGGCTAAAAAATTGTAAAACAATTTAAAAATGTAAAAATTAAAATAAAATTTACCGAAATAAAATTGTAATGGTTTCAATATTTTAGATGTGATGTCGATGTTTTTCAATTATCAAGTGTTAATTATATATTTATAATAATCATTATTTAATAATGAATTTTATGATTATGGCGGTTATTTCTGGTCATTTTTAATGTAATAGTTTGTGAAAATATAAAATTATAAATAATTTAAATATTAATTAATGGTGTAGTAGATGCCAATATATGGTAAAATAGGTAGAGATCTTATGACTAATAAAATTTGATTTAGTAAAATAAATAAAAATAATTTTATATATATAATAAAAAATAATAATAATCATGTTGTATTATTATTGTTTTATTCATTTTTGTTGAGTAATTAAGATAAATTTGATTTCCTCCCATTACTTATAATTTTTGAGCTCTAAATTCATGAAAACCCTGACCAATCACATTTATGTAGATATAACATGACATTAACTCAACTCTTACCTCCTATACCTAAAAAAAATCAAATCTCTTTAAATATAAAATCTTCCCTAAAATTCCTATGCAATTAAAAATGACTTTAAGTTCAATTATATCACCGAAAACTAACCTTTCACACCTTTTAAAACAACCAATATAAGAGTGATTATTGAAATTGTGAAATTATACGACCAAAAATTATCCTTTCACACCTTTTAAAACAACAGAGGTATGATATTCTAGTTTGCACAAATGATTTTTCCCGCTTTTCATTTATCCTTTGGTTGAAATTTCTGGATTGTGCAGGCCATTTTAATATAATAAGAGATATAATGGGTTGCAGAACGTGGACAAAACTTCCGTTGTCTAATTTATTTGAACAATCATACAGCCCTTTGTTACGTAATGCTTTCGTTGAAAGAGATGACCATCAGCGGTTAAATTTGACGGATATCGCAGTTTTATTTTTAAATTGCACTTCACAAGATTTTTAATAATTTATTTTATTTACATATTTATTTTTATTTTAAAACAGATTAATAAAAATTATTATTTTTGTTTAACCCTTAATGACAAATACTGAAATTTTCGATAAACAATCGGATACTCAATTCTATATATACATTGGCATTTTGTTTAATATGGCCGCATACCGAAAATTTCCACCCACATAAATATTTTGAAATCCAAAAACATCAACATTAACCCATAGTTACTAAGATACAGGTTAACATAGATTGGTAGAAATCCAAAATCAAGAGCAACAATTATTTATATTATTATAACATTTTCTGGACAGATTGTTGTGTCTGATTCATAAATGTTAATTTAGATTGGTAGAAATCCAAAATCAAAAGCAATAATTAATTATATCATTATAAAATCTTCTGAACAGATTATTGTGTCTGATTCATAAATGTTTATTTTTTTCTAATAAAATTATCTGAGAAATTTCCTAAAACATCTTAATAAAGACTTTTAATACTAATAATTGATGAATGCAAAATAAGTTATTTTATGCTAAACAATTATCACTAATATTCACATCTATTTATCGCTAATATCACTAATATTCACTAATAAATTGTTTCATGCTAAACAATTATCACTAATATTCACATTGATTTGTGGGACTTCACCTAGGTAAACCTCAATAGTATGAAATTCAAAATTAAAAACGCTATATTGATGATTAAATGTGGCAATAATAAGACTGAAAATTCTTGTTTTGATTTTACGGTAAAAAAAAGATACTATTCAACGGGTTCAACAATTAAAGAAGATAATTTAATAGAACGATCATATTTTGGACTCCACGCACAGTCACCACCAACGAGAGCTTCAATTGTTAATTAAATACCAAATTTCCAAAGTGAATACATGAAATAAAGGGTTGTGCAGTGCTGGATACAAAACATGAATAATTTGAGACATGAGAATGAACTTTGGAATGAATTCGTAACCGGAGTTTTAGTTGTCTAATTAAATGCAAATTCCTATCTACAAGATCTAAAGTAAAAGAGCTGAAGCTTGTTTGTCCCCAGGAAAAAAAAAAAAAAGAAGTCATTTATTTCACAGAATAAATTAACTTTGACATTGTTACATACTAATAGAAGTGAGTAAATTAAGTTTGACATTGTTACGGACAAAGAAGAGTGAGTTTGAATAATTCAGAATTATTTGTTTCTCACATTGTTGCATACGAATCGAACAAAAGTAAGTGAATAAATTAAGTATGAAATTGTTGTTGACAAATAGAAGTGAGTTTGAGTAATTCAGAATTATATGTTTCTCACTTCCGTTAAATTGATTTTAATTTCTTCGTATTCTATGATTTAAAAAAAAAAATATGACACACTACCATAATACTAATCTTTTAGGATTTTCAGTTTTTTAAATTAATTTATCTATAATTAAAAAACAAAAGGATTAATTTGCTTCTATTTTAAGTGATAAATTAAATTAACTTTTACAATTAGACATAATGCACATAATAATATCAGTCACCAATTAAAGTAGCATAAGGTATATATATATAAAACTAGAGAAAAAAGAGAGCAATTTAAACAATCTTAACTTTTAAATGGCAGTCAATTAACTCAATGGTAAAATGCCATCCTACGCCCTTAAATTCAATAAGATCATTGAAACTACAAATGTAAAGTAACCATAAAATAACAGTCAAATAGTTGATTTCAAACTAAAAAGAAAACAATCTAAACAACCATAAATTACTAACCAGCCCTCCATTTTGACCCTCTATGTTTGCCTTAACCTCAAAAGTCGAGCCTACACTTCCACCAGAAAAATCGAACTTATTTTTCAGATACCTGATAACACAAGATAATCACTCTACTCTCAACAATGTAATCCTCTAACAAACCTCAACCTTTTCTTCTCCACTACGCCCCGCATCTAAAAAAAGTGATTCATGTCTCAGATTCATATTCTAGGAAAACCCGACACCTGAATTCAAGTTATTTTTGTCTCTTCCATTCAAAGAAAAGCAAGGAGAAAGGATAAACATTTCAAGTTATTTTTGTCTCCTCCATTCAAATGAAAGAAAGGAGAAAGGATAAACCTCTATAAGGCTTTTCTGTCCCATTAGATGATGAAACCAAGTAGACCAAGTAGAGTGCCCCTCAGATACGTTTGTTGTCCATACTGACGCTGCCTTGGTCCCGAGGTTTCTATATTTTACAACCTGCATCAAAAGGAGCTAGAAACACACCAATGAATTTTGTGGATTTCTTAGCAACAACATACAAACTTGACACCAACAAGCGCTCACAATTTGCAAACACCAATGGCTCTATATAAAATAACAACACCCACATTAGATCCATTCATTGATCATAGTCATGAGAAGAACACCACTTTTTGTTGGATGTAATGGGTAAATCTAAACTTAGATTACTATTATGATGATGATAGGTGTGAGATTCTAATCTTAGACCTCATATCCTATTATCTAGGGAGTGGTTGAAACCATCTTGTTAGTGTGAATGCTTATATATTAGAGGCTCATCTGACTCAATGTAAGCGGGCTTGTATGAGTGTTTGTACATTGTCTAGGTATCTCACCTAGAGAGCCATTTAATTTATAGTTAATATATACAGTTTTTAACATGGTATCAGAGCGACAAGGCTGAGAAACCTATTTGCTGAGTGAAGGATTTGCCCGTCACACCTAAAGCGAAAACGTCGCATGCTTTGTGGGGAAAATTGCGCCAATTTCATTGTGAGACTTCCCAAATTTTTATTTTTGTCGACCATCACAAATCTGTGTTGCCTAATCGTAACGACCATGCAAAAAAAAAAGCAGGGGTTAAGTCTTGGTGGTGGCTATTGAGAGAAGGCTGCGTGGAGGTCAATGGCTGCCATCTGAAGACCATGTTGGATGCCTAGAGGTCTGCATCGAGCAGAGGCAGCGTGGTGGATTTTGATCCAGGGAGTAAGCTGTTGATCCGTGGAGGAGACCTGCGTAGCGGAAGAGGAGTCTTGTTATAGTAGCAGAGGTAGCAGAGAGTTGTTGCATAAGCGTGGTTTCGATGCCATATCGCCATGGATCTGCTCCTGAGGTCGACTTTGTTGCAGTCTCCCGAGAAGGAAGGAGGTCGTGATTGAGGCGTGGAGGTCGTGGAGTTTAATTTTTTGCGGAAGGAGTTGGCACATTCTTTCTCCACGGTGAAATGACGAGGCACTAAACATTTAAATTTAAAGAAAGAAGCGCTTGTGGAATTTTAAAGTGAATTTAATGTGAAAGCCATCTAATTATTCATGATTTTAGCACATTCTCATGTCATTGTAGCAGTAACAGCTCGAGTAAAGAAGATTCCCAGTGAAGTCAATGGAGCAAGAAAGCTGCGTGGAGGCAGCGTGTTGTTTAGGCATGTTCTAGAGCTTCATGTTCTAGAGCGTCATCTAGTAGATTTGTCCTGGAAATTTAATTGTTTGAGAAACTCAAGTTGCAGGTTGAGGAGATTCCAAGACCAGTTGGGTAAATTTTCTTCTATGTTAATATATGACATAATGAAAATGCAAAAGTTCTTGCTGATTTGAACCCATCTTCATAAATATGTGTCATCAGAAATTGCTAATTACATACATCATAATTAGATATTGATAGTGTTTCCAGCTTGTGAGAGGTCGTTTTGTTGCTCGTTGCCAGAGCATTGTGCAGACTCTCCCCGTTCAGACTCTCTATCGTAGAGTTGACCAGTGACTATTTTTTATTAATTCAAACATCACGTTTTCACTTGGTATCGAATCTGAGGGCACTAAGGCCTACGTGGCACAAAAGCCATAGTCTACAAGGTTCTACAGTTGAAGAGTTGCCAAAGGGAGAAGTTTCCCACCTACGTGGTATCAAGTTTGTTGGAGCTCATTAGAGGACGATGTGGAGTCGCAAAGAAATCCTGAGATAAGCTCGCCTTTAACAAGATGTCTATATTTTTAGATATTTTTGATTCTGATGATGATGTTTTTCTCATGTGGGCATTTGGAAGCATTAGCATGAGTAGTATGTTGGAGTCAGAAGAAATTTCAAAAAGACAATGTGGTTTTGTTGATGACCATGAGAATCAAGAGGCATAGTTTGTTGTGCAAGATATTGAGATTGAAGGCACTCAAGATGATCTTCAGGAAGAGTGTAAAGAGGAACAAAGTGTTAAAGATCAATTGGATGAGCCACATGAAGCTGATTGCAAATACTTGGCAGAAGAAGACAAAGACTGAGATAATTTAAATTGTGATGATCTCATTAATATTTCTGTGTGTGCAGACGTTGCATCAATGAATGATGAAGACATCATAGGTAGCGTTCAGATGGTTGATACTGGAAATAGTGAGAGGGAAAACTCTCCTATCCAGGTTGTCATAATTTTGAGAATGGCAAGAATAAGAATTCAAGCTTTCTATCACTGCGGAAGAAATGAGGAGAAGATATGTCACTTCCTCATGCCGAGGAAAGTGAAGATGAAGCCTCGACTCAAGATGAACAAGTATGGACTCACAAGCAAAAAGACAAAAATGAAAATCTTTGTTACAAAGCCTTTCATATTTTAATTGTAAGCCTAGCTGAGACTAAACCAGTAGGCATATGTTATTGTTCAATACCCTTTTTTCATTAAGGGGGAGTGTTGCAAGTAATGCATAATGCTAAACTGAGATTATTGTTATGATGATGATAGGTTTGAGACTCTAATCTTAGACTTCATATCCTAATATCTAGCGAGTGGTTGAAACCATCCCGTTAGTGTGAAAGACTATATATTTGAGGCTCATCTGACTCAATGTAGGAGGGTTTGTATGAGTGTTTATATAATCCCCAGGTATCTCACTTGGAGAGCCATTTAGTTTATAGTTAATATATTCAAATTTTATCACTTCTTCATGCTTACAAAGTGATATAAACCATTGAACCCACTGACACCATTTTTCATGCTCTGCAGTTCTATCTCAGACTTCAATTTATTCAACCGTTGAACCTTGTGGGCATGAAGAAGGAAGCACTTCAACTATTTGTATTCTTTTGTTTAGGATCTTTAGCATGCTTGCGATGTTGAGTATTCAAAACTCATCACTGGTTCTTGTTTCATTTCATATGAAGGTGATCTTTTGATGTATCGATTATGGGTATTGGATGATGAAGTTTCTTATGATGGTATTAGTGCAACTTCTGCTGTTTGCGTTGGTGGTAGTTGTCAATTTGAATTTACCTACTTGCTAGATGGGTTGGTGTCTTCATTGATGGCACTAATCAACAAAGATCTTACCATTTATGTTGGAGTACTCTATTAGATATCTTGACCTGTGTTTTTTGGGATCCGAAGGTTTTATGGAAGATCTTGAAGATTTTACTTGTGACTCGACATATCCCAGTTCCAACCACTCATTTTTTAATATGCCTGTCATTTTGACATTTTTTAAATTTTTTGCAAGTTACGTTTGACGTGTTTATTTGAGAATTAACTGTATTTTATGGGTAAAAAACAAGAAAAATAGTAAACGGTCATCAATTTCAAAGCCTAATGACCATGACCAATTTTTAGCAATCAATTAGTCATTGGAAAGTGAGATGCCCTGCATCTTCTACAAAAGTAGCAATGTCAAGATTAGTCGCAGGCATTTTCCTCCATTCACACAATCATCCTCGTTTCGTGGAAATTGTCTATGGGGGGAAGGAAGCGCGTGAACGGTCCACGAATTATTCGAGCCATGGGTTATTTAATCAATCCTCTCCAATCTTACAACTATGCTTCAAATGAAAATTTCTCCCCCCAGCTACCAAAATTGAGAGAGAAATGACCATGGAGTGTAGTATGTGCTAGGATGTAGGCTTTGCAGAACAACTATTCGAGTCTGCGAAATGTCGATTTTGATTCCAGCACAAGTAGGACTACATAAATTTTTCAGTATTCTAATGTTTCATATTTGTATTTATGACATGTACTCATTCCTTTTTATTCAATAATAACTATCTGATTTGATCATGAATTTGGAAAATATTGTAGCAAAGGTTATTTCTATGGAGATCATATTGAATTGTGTGACTTGTATTTCGTGCAATCTTATGAGACTTATTTCCTAACTTCTCTTCAAGCAGCAAATCAAAGATGTCCTCTAGGAAGAATGTTCATCGAAAAAGATCACATGCCTCTGTTTCTCTTAGGAGAGTCAACACCTTGGGTAAGGGAATAGGAGATGAAGCTGAAAATTCAACTAGGTTGTTGAGAAATCTGAGTAAAAAAGATATGCAAAAACCAAGATCGGTTCTTGCAAGAGGTAGACGAAGGATGAAGCTCCTGAATTAGATCCTATGTTAAATTTATGAGAAAGTGTGACATCCTTTTGTTTGGAATTATATGGTGTGATTTCTATTCATACTTTTTTTTTAGATGAAAATAATGTTGGTTTATATTATGTACAAGTGCATATATTCAAAAAGAGTAATAAGTACATCTAAATTTTCATATTCAAAATGTTTCTATCAACAGACCAAGAAGTAGATCTATACATATCCTTTCATATTCAAAAAAATGTTATCTACGTCAATAACTGCCATGATTGAGATATTGGCTTCTATCATAAGTGATTGTGCCAAAAAGAAAGAACATAACCATATATACTTAGCATAGCTATAATAAGAAAATTCAATAACAGGAGCAATGGGAGGATAAAATATCCCTCAACTAAAATTGTCTCTCCCTCCAAATAAGTATAATGTACGATAACAAAATAATGAGTAATCCCATGGTTTAAAAGCAAGTCTGCAACGTGGTTCTTCTTGCGATATGTGTGTTAGAAAGTGATCAACATAAAGGTACCACTGAGAAGTTTGATATGTGTGATCCACGGTGAAATATGTGGGGGGTCGGTGGGGGGGAATCTAAGTTTGTCGATAAGCCATTGGCGAGGGATTGTGAGTCCCCATATACAAATAAATTATCAATACACAGCTGCTTGGAAGTCCACAACAGGCCCTAGAGAGCCAATGTTTCCACCCTCATGTTTTTACCATGTCCACCATTCTAATGGAACCTATAATGGAAAATATGGTCCACCTGAAGCCAAATACCGCAACCACAATTTGAATTCTAAGTATCTTTGTCTAAGAAACAAGCCAAAAAATGTATTTCATTTGGAGAAAATCTGTGAGATCTATCCTTTATCGTGTGAATGGGAATTATGACGTCTTGTAGACTAAGTGGAACTTTGTGGATAATAAAATCAGATTTTATCGAAATCCCTTCAAAGATAAGTTTGTCTCTAGCACGTCATATTTCCCAGATGGTGAGAAAGGGAATAACCTTAACCTTTGTGTTGTGTAGTAGCCACCATAAATAACATTCGACCATGTTTCCAAAGTACCTGAAAGGAAGGCTTAGTGTAGTACATATGCGACTCCAGACATAAGATGCAAGCTAATATTCTAAGAACAACTAAAAGTTATTTTCATTGTAAATACTACATAGGGGGCATCTCCCGGATCCTATCCAACACCTCTTGCATAAATTCTCCCATGTAAGGCTTTTTTTTCATACCAACCAGTAAAAGTGTACGATTTTAATCGGGATGTTGATTTTCCTGTGAAAACAAGAAAGGTTAGTGATGATTGTTGAGAGAGTGTATGAGATACCTATAATTTTCTGCCACCTCGATTAGATTTGTGCAAAGCTTCCCCACCTAGGTGAGAGAGTGCCCAACGTCGAATCTACAAAGCCCAGCGAGCGAAAGTCGTTGGATATCATTACGGGACTTTTGAGGTATAAAATGGGCCTCCTAAGAAAAATGTAGAATAAAAATAAACTTTATAAGAACCAATAGGGTTCAAGATGATGATGTCAACCATGGGGGATGATTCACCATTTTAGGAGTAAAAAAGTAAAAATAATAAAAATTAATAAAATAATAAAATTATTTTTCCAATTGGTATTTTCAACTTATCTCCCTAATGTTTTACTCAAATTTCAAGCAGAGGTACTCATTAGATGCAAAATTTAATTCATCATCCAAAGAGTACCCACGTTGCATACTTTCGATGGACTCTGCTACACAAAAACTGAGAAATACATGAAAAACGTGATTGCAATGACGTTTTTCATGTATTTCTCATTTTTCGTGTAGCAGGGTCAATCGAAAGTATGAAATATGGGTACTCCTTAAACGAGGAATAAAATTATGCATTCAATGAGTGTTCTCACTCGAAATTTGAGTAAAATCATAGAGAGGCAAGTTGAAAATAAGAGTTGAAAAGTAGTTTTTTCTTTTTTCCCTCTAAAATTTGATGATGTAATCTAATATTATTTTCTTATCACTATTATTTTATAATTTCCTTAGGAGGCCCATTTTAGACCTCAAAATTCCCCTAATGATTCTTCCCACTCAATAGCAAGTATGTCACTCAGTCCCAACAACTCCCCACTTTTCCAAACTGGAGAGTAACGATTCCATCAATCTATAACATGTCTAGTACGAAGATGTCTCTTTGGTGTAGTCATTGAATCAAACCACCTTTCATATTCTGTGTGGCCTCCACCTCCGTGATGGTATCCATCCCAATCATGATTTGATTCCCTCTAACAAAAGTCCAACAAATTCTCTCCAAACACATGTCTCTCACCTTTTGGAAACATCTCCAAATGTAGAAACCTTTGTTGCTTCCAATTAAACCTAATATGTACCATTTATCTATCCTCTTGTTATGTAAGTACTTTGTAGAAACTATATCTCTCCATATACCATATTTGAAGAGTCCATGCAACATTGATTTGATGATGAGTTCCCACCTAAATAAAATGATGTATAATATGTCCCAACCTCCTAGGTCCTTAGGAATAGTTATATTATCCCATTTGGTCAGGTGGTATTTGCAGAGGTCTTCCCTACCAGATCAAATAAATTGTCCCATCATTTGTTTGATCTTGTTGATGATAGTGGTGGGAAGTATGTACAAGTGTGACATAGTAAACTGCCAATTGTTGTAGTACTGCTTGAACCAAAATATATCTGCCTCCCAGTGAAAAACTCCTATGTGCCCAACCATTAATCGCCTCCTATATTTGTCTAACAACCACTGCCAATCTGGAACATTATACCTATTTGGCTTGATCTAGAACCTCAAGTTCTAAGTCCTTCACGTAAAGGCAGAGTCATGAAGTTGAACATGATCCCATTCTCATTAATCTCCCTGGGGTCTCCTACTGAATATAATATAAAATGTTTTCCTTCATTTTCCTTCATTTTCCTTCATACGAGAGGCATTCCCAAAATGTTGTAGAATGTCGTCGAGCAACCTCCATTGTGGGTGGGAAATAATTGCAAAAGCTATTATGTCATCTATGAAAAAATTATGGGAGATCCTGATACGAGTCACCAATCTTACTCCATTAAAAAGACCCCCCAAAAGTGTCCCCCTTAACATTAGGCTAAGGTAATCCATCATCAGTATGAACAGTAATGGTGAAAGTGAACAACCTTGTGGGAGGCCCTTGCCAAAAATGAAGAAATTTGAGGGGTACCCATTGATCAGCGCTTCAAAATGGGATATTGAGACACAGGCCATGATCCATTCTACTACAATAACAAATGATAGGACAATCTTTGTAAGAATAATTCAAGGGAAATACTAGTCAAATCAGTCATATGCTTTCCAAAGATCCACTTTCATCACTATTGCTTTCATCTTCCTAGTATGTATCGAATGGATAACCTCCTGAGTAATGGCGACAACATCATGTATCAGTGTGTTATGGAGGAAAGCCAATTGTTCCATTGAGATGTGTTTTGAGAGGATTCCCTTGATGTGTTCCACAATTATTTTGGAGATAAGCTTGTAAGTAATGTTGCATAGCGAAATGGGAATGTAGTAAAGAAATGTAGAAGTGGCAGATGCTTTATTCATTAGTGCAAGAAAAGTGGAGTTTATTACTATTGTTACTCGCGTCTAAGACTATGATTCTTCTACCATGTTTACCAAGTCCACCCCGACCAAATCAAATAAATGAATGAAAAGATCTATTGTCCACCCATCAAGGCCCGAACTCTTATTCTTTGAAAATATTTACAATACTTGTAGAATTTCTTCTAATTTAACTGGTTTAAATATTTCCATGTTCAACTCCTCATTGAAAATAAGTGGGTACTCGTCCAAACCCCAAATCTAATCCTCAATATAATTTTTCAATCACTTCTAAGAGAAATTCTAGAAATGTTGCACTGCTTCACATTATATCTCCTTAGTTGTATATGTGACAGTCCCATCTAGTTTTTGAAGTTTCCAAATTGTATTATGGTTTTTTCTTTGATTTTCATATTGATGAAAATATTTCTTCTTTTTTTCCCCTTCTCGTAACCGAAGGGCTCTACTGTTTAGCCACCAGATCCCCTCCCAAGTGTGGACGTTTTGTCGATTCCTACCCTCCTGTGATGTGAGAATGTCCCAAATTCTTCCAAATGTATTACCCCTCTCCACCAAATTGTAGAGTTTCTCAATTTCCCCCGATATATCCTTCAGTTCTCTAGGAATTTATTTATTCTTATCTCTTTCCCATATCATACTGTGACTTGTTAATGTTTGTAGCAATCTAGATAGGTACATTGAGGACTTCGCATCCCCCCAGGGGTGTGCCCTCCAAATATTACCGACCAAGGAAATGAATTCCTCATCCTCCAACCAAATTCTATTAAATTTTAAAGATATTCCCAAACGAGGGCACTCCAATTTCCACTGTTAAAAAATCACCATGTGGTTACAGATCAATGATTTTTCTACCCATCATCACACATAACTTAGACTCTCCAACAAGTTTTCACGAACTAATAACTGATCCAATATTTTACCAATGTGGTGGTCACCTGCACAACCATTGTGTTAGGGTGGAGTCAGAGTAAGGAGTTTGATATCTAGTAAATGATTGGACTCAAATAACTAGAAAAGATGATCAGTGATGGGATCCACCCTACATCTAACACCCAACATTCATCTCTAGAAAAAAATACAATAAAAGCACATGCGAGTATTAGAGACCCAATTTTGAGTATATAATCATCCGCGCTTCCAGAAAAAATATTTGTCATTATATGGAGCATATAATTGAGGAAGTGTACTCTAAATGGAAAACCCCAAATATAACCGGACATAAAAACACCCCTGAAAAATTTATATGCAGACATAGTGGCCCATCTAGGATCCCAAAGTGTAGCCATACCACCAGATAGACCAAAATAATTTACAACAACCATATTCCAATTCGAGAAGATTTTATAGAAGTATTTGTAAAATTTATTAGTCGTAGTCATCATCTCCTATAAAGGAATCATAAAAGGTTGAGTAGAATTGAAGAGGTGCTTGAGGGAAAGGAGTTTGGAGTGGTCCCCAAGGCCACGAAGGTTCAATGGGAGGTAGTTAATTACACATGCATGTCATCAAATGAGCTTTCTCTAAGGACCCGAATGAAGTCTAAGGTGATAGGAATGTCACAAAAACCCTCATAGTTTCAAATATTTGGGAACCGAATTCCACACTTCCCCATTTTACAAATAGTTGCATTGCGAGTAGAGTTTGAGCTGACAAGGATAAGAGAGGGATGAGAGGGTCCCTTATGGAGGGATAGTTGTGCCAAATCTAGTGTTGGATTGGCCATAATAAAATCCTGGTCACTATCTACAGAATTATGGGAGTGAAGGTCATCCAACGTATGTGAACGAGAGGGAGAACAAGGAGAAGAAGTAATCAGGGGAGGAGGGGTTGGACTAATAGTGATAGGGGGAGAATGTGCCCACAGAGGATTTCCAGGATGGGTCCCAACAAGACATGGGCTGGTGAAATAACTTGTTGGTCCTTGGAAGGCAAATGGAGTGACTGAATGGGAAAGGGAGAAGAGGGTCCCTTACAGAGATTTCCCTAGGATGGGACAGAGTGCGTGGGAGGATGAGGGTAAATGCAAGGGGAGGAGGAAGGAATATCGATGTAAGAAAGATATTTCTTAGAGAAGTATTCATTACTTGAATGATCTGAGCTACCATGTGCAACATCCTCTTTGTGATTCTGACACCCATTGCCATGTTGTCTTTAATGTCTGATGTATGAAAATCTTCTTGGGAAATGTTCCAGAATATGTCTTGTATGGTAGCATAACAGAGATCTAAAGAAAAACACCCCAAGCCAAATCATGATGTCGAGGAAGTCCACCAAAGAATCCCATTTCCATAAGGATCCAGGCAACCTGTTTATCACTAGCACTCATACATTTTGGATCGACGTATACAAATCGACCTATAGAGTTGATCCGAACTTAAACTGGAATGCAAAAACTTACAAATATAGTCATAAACACAAAGATGTAGTAGAAACACACCTCATTTCATTAATAGAAAAATACTGAACTATGCTTACAAACATAAGGGAAATAAGATAGCTCGGGCAATGGTAGCTTATCTCTGAGAAGCGATGTGGCAGGTACATTCCCATGCACTAAGCTGCAATGAGGCTCAAGCGCCTTTATATTATTGAGAAATAAGGGAAATCCCTAAACAACGAAAAACCTAACCCGACGAGATGTAACACCAAGAATTTAATGGCCCCATTGGGATTAGTTGAGCAACCAACTTCGCGGAATCGTAACTTGGTCATATTATCTTTGTTCGATGTGTATGATACATCATTGTAAATATATGCTGACATGATTTCGATCACAATATCCAAAGGAAGTTTTCCAAAAAAAACATCATTTAGGGCCTCAAAACAACTATGGAAGTTTAGGACCCAAAAAACTGCTAAAAATAGTAAATTGTGCTACAATTAAGGAAACAGATGAAACAGACTGGGTGGTCTAGGTGGAATTGGTGGGTGATAACTAATATCCACTTGGATCATTCATCCCCCCTTAGGAAGCAATGATCCCCATTGCATGCAGAGCCTCCATGAGGTGAGGAAATTTCTATTGAACCTGGTCCTTGGTGAACCACTTGCCCTGGTGACGAGTTGGCCTACTTTGACAACTCGATGTAGTTGTATCCTCTATTGTCAACTGTTCTTGATCTTTCTATCCATGATCTGATCAGTTTTGGTATATTCCGTGGAGTCTGGGTTGAGCTCTGTTGGTGTGAGTTGTTCTGCAATGTTAGATGTTTCCGGGTGTAGACCAAGGAATGATGTGATGTTGAGCTTGAAGGCATCGTCACCAATGGACTTGGTGATGGTGTATGGTCCATATCAGAGTGGATGAAGCTTGTGATGGGGTCCAGGAAGGCGCTCTTTATACGAATGAAGCCAAACTTTGTTTCCCACCTAGAACTTGTGCGACACTTGATGCTGATCATGGCATTGCTTGTACTTATCATTGGATTTGTCCAATATATCATGGACCTATTGGCGGATGTGTTGAATGTGCTCAATGAAACTGCTATCCCTTTTAGCTTCGAACTGTATGTGAGACGAATCTACCTGAGTGGCTACAAATGATATGGCCACATCAATGGGGCATAATGGCTAAAATCCTAGCCCTACCTAAAATGGGTTGTGGTCTATTGAGCTCAATAGGGCTTTGTTATAACTGTTTTGGAAATATGGGAGACTTTCATCCCATGTGCATTGATGCTTCACGTTGTACATGTGCATAATGTGTACGATCATCATGCTAAAAACCTCTATTTGGTCATCAGTTTGGGGATGGAAAGCCATGGACTTAGTGAGTTTTGTGTCCAACATCAACCAGAGACTTGACCAAAATGCACTCAAGAATCTGTTGTCCCAATCTGGGATAATGGACTGTTAGATGCCAAAGTGTACCCACACTCGCTCAAAGAAGAGATTGGTAGTGGCCTCTTCTATGATACTCCTCTTGGAGGCTGCCATGATGGCCATATTAGAGAATATTTTTATGACCACGAAAACACAATCATTGTCATCCTTAGCAGAAGGAAGGCCTAACATATAATCGATGGAGACAAATTCCCAAGTCTGACTAGGAGTAGGTAGAGTAGTATACAGGCCTTTCTTCTTTATGGTTGGTTTGGCAATGGCACAAGCGGTATAGGATCTAATATAGTTCCCAAAATCCTGACGAAGTTTCGTCCAATAAAAATACTTCTGCAATACTGCCACTGCTTTCTCTCCTCTGAAATGTCCATTGACCTGACTATGGTGCACCTCATAAATCATCTTGGCACTATCACTTGAAGGAACACATATGTGTCCCAAGTGGCATAACAGTGCATCCTGAAGGTGCAAATTTGGAACTTTCTTCCTTTCCAGGATTGTCTAGTATATGCTACAAAGTTCTAACTCACTCTTGTAAAGATGTGGTGACCCCAACGTCTTGTTCCCACAGGAGTCGAGCATATTGATTAGTGTCGTGACCAGTGGTCGGTTGAGGCAATTAGCGACATTATTGGTGCTTCCACTTCTTATAATTAATGTTAAAATGGAATTGTTATAGATAGGTGGACCATTTCTAATGGTGATCATTCTACAACTTCCCTTTTGTTTTTATGAACTATAGAGGCTGGTGATCTGTGTGGATGACCATTACCTTCACGATAATATAATGCTTCCATTGACGACAAGCCTACACAATGGAATACATTTCTTTGTCGTACATGGGGTAATTTTTTATTATGTATGAAAGTGTCTCACTGTGGTAAGACATTGGATACCAATGTTGAGTAAGAACTAGACCAATAGCATAGTCAGAGGAATTTGTCTCAATCTCAAATGGTTGTTGAAGGTCTGGTAATGTGAGCACGAGTGTAGAACATAGGTGATTCTTCAACTCGGAGAATGCTCCTTGTTTGGTTTCTGACCAAAAGAACTTTGTTTTCACTCCTCCCTCAGTGACTTGACATAAAGGCAAAGTGATATGCGAGAACCCCAACACGAGCCTACAGTAAAAATTGGCAAGACCCAAAAAGTTGCGGAGCTTTGTTAGAGTGGTTGGTGCTGGCCACTCCCGATTGACTTGTATCTTGGATGGGTCCACATGTACACCCTACTCATCAATTATGTACCCTAGATATTGAACCTGGGTCAGGCCAAAGGTGCATTTCTGCAAGTTAGCACACAATTTGTGTTGTCAAAGGGTTTGAAGGACCTGTTAAATATCGTGGAGGTGCTCTTCCCAACTCCAGTTGAAGATCAAGATGGCATCTAAATGCAGGACCACAAATAGATTGGTGAAGGGCCACAAGATGTCATCCATCAATATCATGAAGTTGTAGGGGCATTCATCAACTTGAACGTCATCACCAACCAATCAAAGAGTCCCTCCTTGGATTCGAAGGCAGTCTTCCACACATCAGAGGGTTTGATAAGAACTTGGCGATAATGTGAATTTGATTCAATCTTGCTGAAATATTTGGCCCACTTGAGCTAGTCTAGAAGGTCATCAATCCATGGGATTAAGTACCTATTCGAGACAATGATACTGTTCAACAGTCGATAGTCAATATAGAGCCTCAAGGTCCCATCCTTCTTTTGTATCAATACAATCGGGCTCCCACAGGGTGATGCGCTTGGCCTGGTGTCTCCTTTCTGCAGTAGTTCATGAATCTCCCTCTTTATCTCATCATTCTCCAAAACAAAGTGTCGATAGATTTGTCCATTAGGTAGCAGCACGCTCGGTGTTAGATTGATGGAGTGTTTGACCTGATAGTGCAGAGGTACCCCTGTGGGTGAGGCAAAAATGTCCTTGTACTCTTCCACAACCTTGTCCATATGTTGTTGTTGTATAGAGGAACCCTCCCTAGAAGTTGTGGCCACAACCTTCTTCTTGCCTTGGGGTTGAATCATAAGGAAAACAAATTTCCTAGTCCGGGAAATTATCTTACTACATTGCTTTGCAGTGATCAAAGAGATGGTGGTGAGCGGGGCTACCTCTGGTATCGTGTACAACTTATTAGCCAAAGTAATAACCACGGAGCGAGGTCTAGACTCATATACAGTATGTTGCTTCCACAAGTATGTATGGTTTTCCTAACAGTACATCAGAAACTTCAAGAGGAGAAACGTCACACAATACCTCATCCGCGAAGGGCTTGATGCTGTAGGGAAGGCGACACTGCACGCTGACGTGAAGATCTCGTCCTTGGTGAAGCCACCTAATGGTGTACAAATATGGATGTGTTGTAGTCTT
Organism: Pinus taeda; assembly: GCA_000404065.3. Taxonomy (NCBI): domain Eukaryota; kingdom Viridiplantae; phylum Streptophyta; class Pinopsida; order Pinales; family Pinaceae; genus Pinus; species Pinus taeda. The sequence continues at coordinate 119,318 of APFE031390280.1, read as the reverse complement.
TATGCCCAACTTCTTGACGACTTCTATTTAAATAATGTTTTTTTTGGCTCCCACTGTCGACAATGAACTGCAGCGAAGAACCCTTCACCCACATTTGTGAGTGGAAGAGGCATTCCCCCTCCTCTAGATCTTCAGGCTCAATTTTATTGATATTTGTGGTGGCTGCGATGGTACTAGGATATGCATGAATGATATGCTTCCCTTTGCCAGTCCCCTTATGATGTTTTGATTCAAATTTGGAACCTGCGTCTTATTCAAAAGCCTTTAGCTCAGCCACTAGTGACTACTTGTCCCGACACTCACTTGTATTGTGAGCGGAGCTCTTGCGGAACTATTCGTATTCATGGTGTTCTTCTTCTCTTACAGCTTTAGTAGATTGTCCTGTGTAGCCCTGCCTTGGCTTGGTCCCTTATTTTGTGGTTTGGGGGCACCTTTTCCTTTCTTTGGATTTGCAGATCCAAAGTCTTGCTTCTTCTATTTAAACTTATGTTCAATATTTACAGTGTACTGATACGCCGCGCTTAGCGAGGAAATATCTAGGAACTCCATCTCGTCTTAGATGTACTTGTGTAGATAGCCACAATACTTGAGCACCAAATGCCACTCAGTATCCTTGATACCGAGCTTCGTGTGAAGGGTATGGAAAGTATTTGTGAACTCTGACACATCTTGGTCCCTTCGCCGTAGCGTGCTCTACTTTATGTATTTATCTTCATAGCTTCCGACAGGGTAATATTCTTCCTTCATGGCATCTTGGAAAGAATTTCAAGTGGGTGCAATTGAGTACATCGAGGGTTCACTCTGGTCCTTTTGTTCATAGTAGGTTTCCCACCAGTCCTTGACATGTGGGGCGGATTTGAGAAGTGCAAACGTAACCTTTTCCCAATTGGAAAAGTCATGAACTACAAAATATCCTTATAATAGGTTTAACCATTTATCTATGGCATCTCCATCTATTAGGCCTTCGAATATGGGAATATCGAAGTTAACTTGTACCTTAAAAGGAGTGGCGCATCTAGAGTGGTTGTTGGATGAAGATGCATCACTTGTGGGTAGTCATCGAAGGATCTGGGCAAAGTTATCCATCATCATGTCCCTTTGTCGCTTGAGGGCTTCCTCAAGCAACATTTTGAAAGGATCTCCTACCCCTTCGTCTTTCTTTTCTTCTGCCATGGGAGGCCATTGGGTTTTGTGAGGCTAATCCTACAATGGTTTAACCAGATCGAGACCTAAATCCTTATACCCTGACCTCGTTGGGGACATGCAAAGAAAAATAGAGAAAGAGCAGACCACTCTGATACCATTGATCTAAACTTAAAAAGGAACACAACAAATTACAGATATAATCATAGACATAGAGATGTAACAGAGAAAAACTTCATTTCATTGAGAGAAAAATATTGAACTATGCTTACAAACAGAATGGAAATAAGATAGCTCGGGCAATGGTAACTTATCTATGAGAAGAGATGTGGTGTCTACATGGCTCTGAAATGAGTTACAATGAGGCTCAATGGCCTTTTTATTATTGAAAAATAAGGGAAAACCCTAAACAACCAAAACCCTAACCCGAGGAGATGTAACACCAAGAGTGTATGGGCCCCATTGGGATTAGTTGGGAAACCACTTCCAGGGTCATAACTTGGTCATATTATCTCTGTTTGACACGTATGATATCTTGTTGGAAAGATGTCTATGAGGAATAAAGTTTTTGATGTGGTTTCCATAAGAATTAGTAGAGGATTTTCTACAAAAAAATGTTATTTAGGGCCTCAAAACGGCTCCCGAAGTTTAGGACCTGAAAAACTACTAAAAATAGTAAATTGTGCTACAATTAAGGAAACATATGAAACTAACTGAGGGGTCTAGGTGGAATAGAAGGGTGGCCACCAATATCCACTTAGATCAAGGGTTGCCAATCTCCATGAAAATCCTACAAGTCCAAAATTTTAGAGGGAGGCCCGGTAGATTTACCAAACAAAGTTATTCCTTTTTGCGCCTCAAAGGGGATTAAGCCCCACATACCAGTTATGAAGGTGGAGGAAAATACGTTCGCGACCCCAAGGGATGTTCCTAATACAATCTGAGTCCTCCTGGTGCGAGAAATGAAAGTTGAACCATCGATTCATAAGCATGTTCACCTTTGGAGAATGCCCGAGAATGGAGGTCCATGTTTTGTTTACCCACAACCGCATTTGATGTTCCTTCATATCAGTAAAACACCACCTTCCCACAAGAGCTCACTTCTGCAGGCTAGTTATGCAATCCCACATAACACCATATCCAAAAATGATGAGTTTTGTGCCAGTGGAGGGGTTGATGCGTTTTCCATGTGCTCATAGACCATGTCGAATTACCGCATAGCTGAGATGAGTGGTCTGAAGACCAATATGTAGCATGTGTGCCACCTATGATGCATGCACGAGAAGTAGGAAGGTTCGAGAGCCCTGCCATAGCGTGGCGGGGAATTGAGGAGTGATGTGGGAGGTGAGTGCTTTCCACTGCAAGGGTAGCATGTAAGAATGCCTCCTAAGCTGACACATCAGCGTCCAATGAGGCCACAAAATCAACCAACTTTGCCATGAGACATAGAGAGAGTAATGAAAAAAAGAGAATGTCAAAGCATTAAAAGGGGCGATCTAGTTGTATAGTGGAGTGCAAGTGATCGGGGAAGGTATCCAGTGTTGGAAAACGAGGGGGGATGGAGAGAATAATACCAGGAGGGTAGACTGGGTACAACAGGAGTGGAGTGGCTTGTGATCCTGAGAATATGGACCGACACAGGTAGGAAGATCCAGTTCTTACTGATGTGGATGAGGGCATAGAAGCACTGCCATTTCCAAATATAGACCCATACATATAGGTATGTTGTCAAATGGAAATAAACGGAAAAACATACTAATATGACAGCCTAATGTGGTAAAAGCTCAGAAACCACCATAAACCAAGGGTGGAAGAATGAAATATTTCATATGTACTAATCTAGTATTTATATCCCACCAACTACGTAATACAAATGCTAGTGTTCAAAATATGTCCACCACCTTGAAAAAAATAGAAATCAAATCCGCCCAAAATCGCTTGTTGCAGTGATATATGTCATGTATTCACGAGATCGAGGAGCCATTTCAAATTATCGTGGAAAATAGAGATATCTGAAAGGTTGTTGAAATTCCAAATGTGCCACCCTCGACCAAGTCTAGATTAAGTAGGTGGTATGACATCAGTTAAAACTGGTGAAGAGATAAAGAAATTGTAAGACAACAGTTATAATACTATTCTCAACAACAACAACACCATCACCCGAAGCACTTCCACCACTTATGACAACATCTAAAACCAAGCTCTTTGCATGGCAGTGAAATGCAAAACGAATCTAACCATTTCTTCCACAGGAAATATAGCTTCGATTGGTTCAGGGGGACGTTGAGGTCAATGTCTTATGTCGAATCTATAATCTTTAGAAGATGTTTCCACCCAAACATATTGCCTCTGACGTCAATAGTCCACATGTTATATAAGGATGAGATATAAAATGAATAGAGCTACGAACAAGAGTAAAACAATTTCAAGTATCTCGAGAAAGAGGCAATGAAACATCCCACTAAGATGAGTGGAAATAGATTAACTAGTGAGAGATCAACAATGTCAAGAACAATATCCTTAAAATCTATAGCAACCTATAAACCCTCAAATATGCCCTCCAAATCAAGCCCTCACTCCAACAATTGACCATATAAGGATAATATCAGGTATTAAGCATATCAAAATGAAGATCACAAAAAAATCCAGGAGCTTATCTCGATTGCCGATTCCCCAAATATTCGGCAATCAGATAGACATAGACGTGGTCAAAAATTTGACGGGTCCATATCAGTCCCATTGCCAAATATTATGTGAATCAACGATCGAGATAAAAATGCAAATGCCCCAAAACAATAGGCCATTAACCTATATGCCATATGTATCCCGCCAAGAGCCCCACAGTGAGCCATCGGCTCGAGAATACACGCAGAGTGATATAGCAATCCTCGTGATTTACAATACCACACACATAACAGTCTTTCAGAACTGCTGTCTGTATCAGAGTAGATAATACACCACCTTAATTTCGCCATTATCGCCCACCAATGTCCAGCGCTCTCGGTCTGCTTGCTAGAGGAGAAACATATTACCATTAGAACCCCTTGATTTCTATTCATACTTATATATAACATTTAGAGGTTGGAGATTAATATTCGGAACGATAAGCTTATCTTGCTATCGTGGTTCTCCTAACTTGTAATTCTCAATCCACTAGGAAACTTATTCCCTTCTATTTTTCCGAAACTCTTGCACTGCAATCAGATCTGTTGTATCTGACTTATCATGTTAATGAACTCATTTGAGTTAGTTTGGTTTCACAGATATTGATTAGTTTATTATGGTGGTTTATTCTATCTCGAACATATCTAGATAAGGCGACGCCCCTGGATTTGGTAAATATTTGCACACCTCTCGAGTTTGAATTTTTGTCTTCATGAATGGGCAAATGAAAATGTTAAGGTATAGTTTTATAAACACGATCACAACACTGTTGAGAAGTGTATTATTACTCAACCTAAAATATAAAATGGAATATAAAATAGATTTGTAGATTGTAACTCGGCGTGCTATTTTAATATTAAAAAGTAAATTAATATTATTAAATTTGTAAAATCATTTATTAGTCTTTTGAAATTATTATTTTTATGTTACCAGTCATAAAAAAAAAACCTCCAGCTAATCTTAAATTTGTAAACAGCATTTTATCAAATTATTATTTGTAGGTTCCCGATGCCAAAAAGTTCACGATAGCTTTTGCACGAAGAACAAAAAGCTTGTGTTCGATCTTTCAACCTAATTCATTAAAACCTCAATCAATATTTTCATTCAACCTATCATTCAAGTCAGAGTTACTCATGGGGCAGCCAGGTGGACTAAACAACGTGGCCATTGATGAACCCACTCATAAGGATACAAGTCAAACAAAGTAGTCATTAATATTATGATTTAACGTATCATTCTAGTCAAAGCTACTAATTAGCACTTAATATTTCGACTTATATATTCTTTTGATATTTGTTCAAACCTACTAATTAGCACCTAATTGATTGATTTATAGTATATCATATTCTAAAAATTATATCTTTTGATATTTGTTTTTACGTTTGGTTAGAAATTTATTTAAAATTGTTAAAAATAGGAAATTAGAATTATTAAATATATTAAATTATTTTTTTTATATTTTTTTTTAAATTCCTAATATTATTTAATTAAAAATGTATTTCAAATATTTAAAAATAAAAATATCACAAAAATTATATAAAAAATAGAAACAATAAATAAAAGATACATAAAATATCAAATAAAATATTATTATTATTATTCTCTCAAATGAATTATTATTATTAATACTTTACTCTCATATTTGGTGAAACTACAATAAATAGTATATCATTTAACATAATTTATACTTTATTGAAAAAAATAGTTATAATGTAAAGGGAGTTGTATTTTGAAAATATTTTTTATCTTATTGTTGTAAGAAAATAAAGGTGTATAGATAACATTTAAAAGAACATAGTTATTAAATTCAATAAGAATATTAGTATTTCAGGGTATATTTAGGGGTTATTTTTGTTTTTAATTTGGAAACTAGTGCTATTAGTAATATCATTTTTTTTTTAGGATAAACTATCACATTTTGCAACTATGGTCTTAACATCTTGTTAGTGCTGCAAAAAATATTTCCTCAATTGGTTCATTAAAGGATTGATAAACTAAGATAGTCAGTCATGCAAACTCCTCACAATGTGAGGACATGTGCCACTATCTACACCCAATCTTAGGCTAATCTCATTAACGTAATTATAACCCTTGTGATGGGCCTTTGGCTATGATGGTATCCAAATCATTTGTTCATTAGTTCAACACCTTTGGCACAAATACAAAGGCTTTGTCATAACGTGCAACCCAACCGTCCCCTTTAGCATTGGATTATGGCTTAGAATTCACTCCCAGTCCCTTTATCTATTGTCATGGCTATTTTTATCCTCATTCGACCTAACATTATTATCTTTTTGCATGCATTTCCTTGCAACTAGTGGTCTTATGATATTCTTATCGCATCCCATCCCATTCATGTTGGTCACTCTCCCATGCGATGGATAATGGTTGAATCTACAACCAAGGAGGCCACTCAACTCTTCCACAAAGAGGCCACACTTGTAGCAAGGAAGAAATTAAATATTTATGACGAAGAAGTTTAATCTAAGAGTTTCACTCATTGATGAGGAGATTTAGGCCATAACTACTACAAATTTTCCAAACATAGGTATCAATCACATCCATGACACCAAAATTTTTAGAACCATAGAGCTTTATTGGCATATTAAGCTCATGGTAGTGCACACTTTTATTGGCTAAAAGGTTGAAATATTATAGATGTGCCTGCAATTGGATAGGTTTGATAAGAAAGGATTCATTCCTCTTTCGTTTTGCAAGTGGCTTTCTAAAAAGAAAGGTGGGATATTTTCTTTTGTGGTTGTTCTTGACACTAGATATTTTTTCCAATATTCCCAATATCTATGCCCATTTGTAGAACTGGTGCTAATGTTCCATGTCTAATTTTCCTTATGTTTCTTCTTTTCATCTCTCTAGTTTTTATGAGTCTATCAAGTTAGAACTAATATGTAATCTTGGTTTATTTACGAGGAAAACCAACTTTCAATTCAATTGTATACATTTGGTAGATACATTACTTCGTTTTGGATAAATTTATCTTCTAATGGGTAAGCTCCATCAAACATAGTCACTCAATGGAAGACAATCTCACTTAGGATAAACTTGTATGTCATGTTAACATAGTTGTTGGGCCAAAAAATAAGATGTAATGTCTATTTGTGCTCTGTATATTCTTAAATATTTGAATAATAGAATAGTTTGCTTTTAAAAAAATGTTCTAAAAAAATCTCATGAAATCAATGTCCAAATCAAAAAGCAGCATTAGCAGTAACACCATTTTCTTATTTTTAAGGTTAAAACTGCATGTAGAATTTATCTCATCTTTGGTTATTTTCTTTCATTTATTCTAGAGCATGTTCCGTCAAATATTTGAAGGAGCTTCTTCAATTCTCTATTTTCTGTTGAGAGACTTTCTGTTTCAGCCAATGCTAAGTTAATCTTAGCTTGATCTTTAATTGGTCTCTCCTATTAATAGCGAACTATTTCGATACTAGGAGAACATATCTCGTTTGGCTAATCACTTTCATTTTGAGGGTCATTTTTCTTGTTCTTCATTTCCTTCTCCCTCTCTCCACTATTTCTATTGGTTTGTTCTTCATATAGGGCCTACAACCTATCCCAAATTTCATTTGCAGAATTGAGATCCGTGACTTTCTCAAGGTCCATATTACGAATATTTTTGGAAATTGCACACTTGGCTTGGGAATTCCATCATTGAGCTTGTTTTGAAAGGAGTTCTTCACCATAACCATTTATGACCACTTTCTAAAACTTAGATCCATGAGCAAATATTTTGCTTTTAACTTCTCTCTCCATTCTTGAAAGTTTGAGGCATTGAGTAGTGTAGCACTTTAATGATCCATGATTCACGAGGATCTTCCTTCTAGTGATTAAGCTGCAACAGAATGAACCATGCTCTTGTACCAATTGTTGGAAACTTATTTATGTTATCGGGGGGCAGGTGTGAATCAGTATAACATTGAATGTATTATCATAACCAATTTTTATGAAATAATTAATCAAACAATTGAACACTTAGATAACCAACAACATAGTAAATAAATAACAAATCTAACAATGCACGCAACCTTAAAACAAAACATAACAATAAACAGAAATGGACACCATATATTTTAGGTGGAAACCCTCAAGGGGAGAAAAACCACCATATTGTTGCTCTACTAGTCTTCTTATTAATCTTCAATCTTTTCTTTTGCGTAGATCTGCATGCCCAACTAGTAGGAATCCAAACTCCCTCTACATCATTGGTTGGCGCCTAGCTGCCAGGAAGCCCCAACTCCCTGTCTCTAAATTTATTGGCCATCGCTATCTAGGAAGCACCAACTCCCTATTTAGCAAGCCGCAACTAGTTAGAGGCCCCAACCTCCACAAATAATTTCGTTGGCCACCACCAACAAGGAAGCCAAAAATCCCTATCATAGCATGCCAACACTTCCTAGAGGCCCCAACCTCCTCAATATCAAGTCGCTAACCACTACTAGATATGAAGCCCAAACTCCCTATATTAGTAATCCACCACTTACCGAAGGTTGCAACCTTCTCAAACACCATGGAAAAGAATTTCATTCAATTTCATACTAGGTCCTCTTTTGCAGCAATCACACAACAACAATCGTCCTGCAATCAACACATAAGTAGCACCAAAAATTCACACAACCATACTCTAAGGGTAGTAATACAAACACTCACTCAACCATACAACATAATCATCAACTATCATGCAATACAAGGCAAGATACATGGCATATATAGTGATGTACTAAAACTCTGCAACATCAACTTTTGATATGATCATTGCTACATGTTTATGATTCAACCTCATTATTCAGAGTAGCTGAATTAATTTTCAATCACAAGATGATATACTTATACTAATTTTGTCTTTATCAAATTGGACCAAATAAGCACACTAATTTCCTTCCATTTATCTTGATGACCATATCAAATAGGACCTGATCAACATGTCACTCACACAATATACCATGGGAAAATTGCATAGAAATTCTTGTGGTTTCCCTTTCCAGACATACAAGTTGTCTTGTTGGCCCATAATAGGATGCCTAAGGTGATTTTTGTGGTCACACCATTGCAAGACGATGATAGTGTGCCAGTGCCATGAGATGACTATGGAAAGCCAACGAAAGTTTCTAACCTTGTAAAACTTATCTCTCCTCCATTCAAAAGTTCAAGTACTTGCAACACCACTTGAGTACAACATTATCACACTACAACACCTTTCTAACCTTCTATAGAATCGACCAACCACTGCAACTAGTATTTACCAGCAATCAAGCCAAACAGAACTTCCATACACCTCCATCACATAAATTGTCGACAAAGCATACTCACAATCCAAAACATGACATTTGAAGATTCATATCAATGCCAACCAAACAATATTGTTTCCAACACATGTGCTACAAAACAAGAAAAGCTAAGTATTTTAAAGAATATGTTTTTCTTTTATTAGGGTTAATGGGATAACTATATTATTCCAATGCATTCTTTTAGATTATCATAGTTCCGATGTAGTCTTCTAGAAATTTGTTAGTCTTCAATGTAGGAGTGAGTTGTAGTTGCGTAGATATGGTTATCCTCCAAGTTGTAATTATCTAGTTGTAGCACATGTAATTAGAAACAATATTGTTTGGTTGGCATTGATGTCAACCCTCAACACTTGGTTAACTAAATCTCTAATTTTAGTCAACTCCTCATGCATGAATAATTATAATTTATAACAAAATGTAGGTAAAATATATCGTTATAATTTTTTATTTTTTTCATAATCTTAAAATATAGATATTGTTTACTTGACTGTGTCTTTTATCCTTTATCCTTTTTCTTAGGGAGGAGACTATGCTCACCTACATAGTCAAATGGAGGGCCCATAACATTGAGTGCGTTTTTAACCCTTTTTCTCAGCATGCTAACTATTCTCACAATCAAAGGTAGAGCCCATTAACCCACAATTGTATTCAATTGTTGTAAACCCCATTTACCTCGCCAACCCTACATTCACCTCTGCAAAAATTAGGATCAATGGCATTGTGCAACTGGTGGAAGTAGTTGATCATTTTCAATGACAACCACGACTCATATTGAATGACAACCCTCTCGTTCACTGTTGACTCTCATCCCTGTGTGGCTTGCCACTTCCATATTGTAAAATCCACTAATAGATAGCTAAAAATTAAGATTTCCCCTTTGTCATGCACATCTGTTCAAGCCTGTATTGTCTCATTCATCAAAATATTGTACCAATTAAGCTTGGCACACTGTGCACAAAATCCGGCTACACATATGGTGTTATAGGTGCATTCACCTTCGGTGTAGTTCAGCAACATAACCTTTCTAGCAGTAACGTAGCATGTGAACTAGACCTGCAATTTTGTAATTGATTCTATTATAGCTCCAGAAAATGGTCGACCTCCTCGAGCAATCCCATATCAATGATAGATGGTGAGCTCTCCTTTCTTTCGACCATGCTTGCTAGCGCCCTAAAAAGCCTCAATTACATCCTCTCCTTCGATTGATAATCCTGGTTACGGTGGATGTCATGAACATGAATAGGATATTCTTGCTCTAGCTAGATGGAATTCCGGTGAACTCTACCATTGTAAAACCTCTGACACCTCTAACATTTTATCTGTAACTCGCATGATCTGTACAAAATCTGATGCATGGCTATATGATTTGTATAGAACCAAATGCCTGTCGAGGTGCATATTTTCAAAATCCGAACCCGGATCCCAACCATCGAGTCACATAGCTCTCTGCTTGGAGGAGAAAAACTTATTTTCCAGATCGACCCAGATCCCTACCTTTGAGTCACGTAGCCCCCTGCATGTCGCCTTTATTACATTATGGACAAGTGTCCAAAGATAATGACCCCATGTTTAGTTGTCAAATAAGTTGTCATTGATATCTAATTAACGGGAATAACAAATTATAATCCTTTAATTAATTGAAGTGAATAACTAGATTTTATGGCGGATAAACATTATCATTCTCTTGTAGGTTTATACTTGATTTCTGGGAAACTCTGCATAACTATTATCGTCAAATTTAGGATTCATAGATCAATTCCATGTTTATGAATGCTTCATTGGTTTACAGTTCAGATATTTAGCAAATTCCATTATTCTTTTTCTATATTTTTCTCTAACTATGGGTTTTGTGATAGTTTCCTTGGGCTTCAATATGTCTTGTAGGCATGTGCTTCTTCTAGCAGCTTCAAATATGTATTTCGACAACTTCAAATATGTCTTTGCATGGTAAATGTGGTAAAATAGTTTGGTAAAGTAGTAGGATTACATCACTTGAATGTAGATATAACAATTCTTTCAATCATGATTTTCATTTGATTTCACCTATATGCTCGTACTGTAGGATCATACGAGCAATATGAATTCAAGTTCCATCACCAATTTCAGCATCTGGAGTTTCGGTGTTTGGAATCAATTTGCAAGTAGTCCCACCTATAACCCATTCAATATGAAGCTTCTGAAGAAAAAGCCAAGTTAGTGCTTTGCATATTTTTCCCATCCTATAAATAGATTTTCTTGTTATTTCTTCAAAACATAAAAAAATCCTTTTCCATCTAATGGAAACAATTGAGTTGCATTTCATAAACTAATACTTTCACCCCTTTATATTATGAATCATTTTGGAATGGAGGTACCTGCATACCGCTGATAAGACTGTGCTCTTGTTGCTAGCATAAATGCATGAAACATGTTCAAATATACACCCTCTCTACTTCATATAATCTTTAAAAAGTTCCTTTATTCTGTTGATCTACAACAATACCAGTCTACCTTCAATTCTCATCAAGACAAATCTAGAAATATATTGAAGAATGGTGTCCTTGAATTCTATCTTAGACATTCAAGTAAGTTGAAAATGTTAAATATTATGGAACTTCCCTTACTAGTTAAATCCCTATACATGGCATTCAAATAAGTTGAAAATGTTAAATATTATGGAACTTCCCTTACTAGTTAAATCCCTGTACATGGCTTTCAAGTGAATTTTTTATGTTTTCCTAAATATATGTTATACTTGACAATTTAAATTGTTCACAATGTGTTTTCAATTCCATTTTCCACACAAGTGGCCTCACCATGCATGTCAATCACTCCAACGGTCTCCTTTAGTGAAACAACCAAATTTAATATTTTCTATCCTACATTTAGCCAAGAATCTGAAGTTTGTTGGCTAATAGCTATATCAGACACAACAGTTTCAAATGTTCTAGCCAAATAATTTCTAGTTTCATAATGTGTGAATGTGAAAGTGTCAGACTGTTCATTGCCATCACAATCACAGAAAGAGCTATCCTCTCCAAAATGATAGGCCGCATGAATACCAAAGACCAACTTTATTTTGAACCTCTAACAACAAATAGCCTCTAACTCTAAATAGACCTACCATAGAATTCCAAGAATGTTGTCACACATCAGATCAGGATTAAGAAAAACCCACCCATATCCATACATATTACCTTCGCTTGTAGTCAATGTATTTGCTTGAACTACTCAATTTCTATTCTTTGTTTCTAAAAGAATTTACATTAGATCATAATGTACCGCTGACAAAGAGGGGATGGGAGGTAGATACATGAACCTTTCAATATGCAAACATGCCATACAACCAAACTAATTTTGCATCCACCTAATAAACTAGAATTATGTTGTCCACTACGTTGATGGACACCTTTCTTGCACAAAGAACATTGTTGAGACAACTGATATTTTGAAAACAAATGCTAGTTAGGTTGTAGCTATTGAAAATAAAGCAAAGAGCCTTACAAGTTTTCCTTACACATATGTTGACTAATTTATACTCTAGCATTATGGTTGGAGGTATTGTAATTGCAAATTGATGTTGAATGTCAACAAGGACTATCGCTACACAATTTCCCTTGTTTTTATGAATTTGTCTATGTCATGAAAAATATATTAATCAATGCTCAACATATCATCAAGGTGATTTGGACCTCAATGGGTACGATAATAATTATTTTTCCTAATCATATAGCTTAACCACATGAGATAAATGTAACTAATATTTGGACATTCTTTATATTTTAAGTAAATAAATATATTTTTTAAGAGAAATTATTACTTAAATTTAGGTAGGAGTAAAAATGTAAATTAGTACACACATAAATCTATTGAATTAGTTGCACTAATTTTAGGTTGGAGGATTATTGATGTTGTTAATTTTCCCATGAGTTGAAAATTGGATAGACAAAATTAAAAATCACGACTATGATTAAATGGAACCCGGTTGTTTCTATTTCTAAAATATACATGCATATTAGCATAATTAATTCCTAAGTAAATTTTTGCCATATAAGATGTGACCACAACAAATAAAATAGTGATTTGAAATTTCCCTTAATTTGTTTATTTCCTAATGGGTGATAGGAGTTGAGGGTGATCATTGGGTTCATAAATATAATTATCATATTCTTAGAGTCTTGGGCATGCTACAAATAATCAAGCATAAGCATGCATCCTTCTCCTTGGGATTTATGATGTTATTTCTCTTAATTTGAACAACACAATTTAATTGTAGGAAACCCTTGCAATATATTATGTTATCTCTATTTGGTTTCTTCTTCTCAAGATATCAAATTGAAAATCATAATCAAAAGTATCTATTTTGAGTTAAAATGTTTGAGCACTTACTCATTGAATCATGTTCTAGCACACAATAATATGGAAGAATATTTTTGAGCAAACAAGGTCTTACATGATGCAATTGATTTAATGGCTAAGGTAATGTAGTGGACTTTGGCAATGGTAAGTAGGCATGTGATTTTCAAGCTACTTCTTCCTTTGGGTGATAGTAGGGGATTCATATTGATCAGTTTGGCCTTCAACAGGAAATATTTGATGTTAGTTATTACTCTCGCGAGATTTCTTGCTCTAGGGACGAATTTGTTGATGTGTGGGAAATCATTGATTCATGTAGGATATAATTTATCTCAATCTAGGAGCTTTAGTTTGTGAGAGTGGTAGGAATATTAGAGGTTTCTAGGTGGAATAACTAGGTGAGGATGTGAGCATTATACATGTTCTTACTCTTCATGTTCACTATTTTGGTCCACTTAGAAGAGGTGTCTCTACTTTCCAATCTTAGCCTATAGATGGGAACTTCATTTTGGGTTGTTTTTGATATAATTCTTCATATTAGTATTTCTTTAGTTATCTTCCATCTAGTTTGGGAAGTTTATTGACCCTATATTAAATCGAAATATTATGAATATAATTGCAAAATGTTGGTGAATGGGAGAATCTTTAAAGGGGATTATAAGAGAAAAGTAGAACCAGACTTAATCTCCACAAGGGGAGATCCTTAAAATGAAACATATATATAATTGGGTGGAAACTAACATTGCACCAACCATGGAGATTCTGGTAGAACAAAAAACGTAACTCCAACAGGATGATGATGAAATTGGCATTGTCTAAACTCAAATTTAGCAGTTTCATCTCAACATGAATCAAATCAGTCTCATATCTTATTATTTTGGTAAATTTGTTAGTTATGGTAATGTAATGATTCTTTATTTGAGTGATAGTGCCCCATCATTAGACCCAAATCAAGTATACATGTAAGATCACCATTAATTCCTAGTTAGTTTTCATGGAGGTTAAACTTTGTTTGGTCTTAGGATTTTTTTGGAAGATGTATGAATTTAGGAATCATAGTATAGTAAACTTCTTCAATGGATTTTTGATAGATATAAAGATAAAAGAAGATACCATATTGTTTTGCTTGACACATAAGTTTTGTAATCTTGTTGTACTATTGCAACCCAAAGTTCATATTTTAATATAATATATTCCATATTTTGATTAAACTAAGTGTTTGCTTCTTTGTATCAGGTAGGTGTTGAAATATGGTTATTCATCTCTTCATCGTGTGAAGGTGTTATTTATATATTTATATGATATGATTTGTCTCATGTGGATAGAGTGTTTATTTAAAAGTTGATAGAAGAAATTGAGGAAATTGGTGTACTTCATCTTCAATTTTTGGTATATTACTAGTATGATGATGATGATGATAGTGATGATAATGATCCATCTTATAGTTTTTTTTACTACTATTATAATTACATTATTGATGACGATGATCATAAATGTCCACTAAGAGAAAAAGTAGTTTATCAAAATTACTTGGACTTCTTTAAACGTTTATTTATGTACTTGAAAAAAATGAAGAGAATTATTCTTATATCATTATAACTTTGATGACTTAGGAGCTTAGGAAGGTTAGCGCTATGATAAATATTTTGAAATGGTGATTTAATTTGGCTATGTGAAAAAAAATAGATATTTATTTTCCTCTTCAACCCTTTTAGTAAACAAATATGATAGATTATCTCGTCACATGAAAATTTGATAATTCCTAAATGCCTACTTTCATTATGAAACTCAAAAGATTTTATTATTATTTTAGTAATGTTAATTTTCTTCTTTACATTTGACAAATAAAAGAGATACTTTTCATATTGTATATTAGGATTGACTACATCCTTGTAGTATCTTAATGTTGTTTTATTATTTAATTCTTTATTGCACTATATATTCTTCTTAAATTCAGATGTAATAATATTTTTAATATTATTAGTGTTCTACACAATGAATTATTCCATTATTATTCAATCATTTACATAATACTTGGCATCTTTATGATATCCTATCTTGAGTGTGGTTTGGTTAAGGTTTGAAGAAATTTTGATGAGCCTCTTATCATCCATCTCATTTACATTTTTATTACACATTAGGAATTAATCATAACTATGTTTTGAGTAAAGGAAAGACTTGATTCTATGAGGAGGATAAGATAAGGAATATCTAATCCTTTAATTTCAAGATTATAAACTAAAAAATTCTTTTAATGTGCTCTATATTTCTCCAATATTTTTTGCATACATTATACCCTCAAAATTCACATAAATGTATGATAACAATAGTGATGAGAGTATTAGATAGGATTTTTTTCTCATCCCATAGCCAAAGCTCCAATAATTTACTAGTTTGCTCATTTCAATAATAAGCTTTACATTCTCCATGTATCATTTTCCCAATGTTATAGTTTCAATTGAGCTTGTGATGACTTTCATTATGAGATATTTACATGAAGAAAAATGATCTAGGTTGTTATCATCATATACAAAAATATCATAAGTGAGGTTTTTCTAATTTAATTATCATAACATTCATTTTTCCTATGTTCATATTCATACTTGTACTAGAGTATAAGTCCCTCAAGATAACTAGTTGCTTACTAAGTTTACAGAGAGTCCTTTCCATAATAATAATAGCATTAGTATAGAGAAGAATGATGACAACTATTTTGATAAGAGTTGGGCTGACACAATCCACATCCTCCAAGTAATATTCTAACTTGTCGATGTATATACCAAAAAGGGAAAGGGATTGGGGATAACCTTTCTTGACTCAATTACAGTTAATTTCTTGCAACTGGCCCTGAGTGTTCCTAAACTTGCAAATGATGCTCTCATAGAACTTATTGTAATATTTGTTAGCTCAAAAAAAACTCTTGGCTCTTCCAACCTATTTCAAAGATTAGTCCTAGGCAATGTTCCAATGTTGAAATTATGGCAAGAAGAGGCTTCTTTTGACTTATGCCTTAGTCAAATGGAGAAATTCAATTTTCCACATTATTAGGATGAGTTGGATTACAGTTAGCTAGAGTAGCATGGCCTTGTTTGCTAGTTAAATCAGTAAATTAGAGTTTGTAGGCTAGAAGAAGAGTTGTGCATGGGTTGATTGCTAAAATTCAGGAATCTAGTTGATTTGTTGTTAGTTAACCTCAATTATTGAGGATTTAGTCTAGAATAGAGCCAGTAGGAGTTTAGTTGAGTATTGGAATTTTTTTTACTCATTAATCTCTGAGTTATCTAATCAATTTATTAAAAATAAACCTAGTCATGCATGGAATTCGAATTGCCTAGTTGAGAGGAGGTAAAAGGCATAATTGTATATATTTTTCTATACTATTTGAGTGAACATGATTTTGCATCAAAGAAAGTAATCAATTCCTTAAGGATTTGTGCAAGGAAATAGGGAATTATCCTATTATTTAGGAGTGAATTTCATTTCCTCAACAATTGTGCAAGGAAATAGGAGGAAAGTTGAGGCCTATTTTGGCTGAGTGTTCATTAGAGTAGTTCAGTGAGTAGGAGGTCATAATTATAGTGCAATGTGTGCTTCATGTGTGAAGTAGTCATTATTATTGATCCATATTATCATTTGAACTAAGGAAAAGTAGTTGAGGGGCCCTTTCGCAGTTGGGTTCCCCTGTAAAGTCATTATGCTCCTTGTATTTTGATTTTTCATGTTACTGCATGTGTTTCTATAACGTGTTTTCCTTTTTGAAAAATACTAGAAGAATTTTATGTCTATTTATTTCAGTTTGAGCTCATTAGCTAAAGAAAATTTCTTGCCATTTCAACATGGTATCAAAGCTAAATAAGACTACATAGAAATTGTTCTAGATCTTCTCTCAGAGAAATTTTGATTTGTAGAAATTTGTTTCGAAATAATTTTCTTCAATGCAAGAACAATTCCATTCTAAGGATTGAGGCTTGAGTATGCATTGGAAGGCACTTCGAATTTCATAGCTTGGAAAGTATTATCGTTGCTACAACACTTTCAACATTTTCACTACATTCAAATTTTGGAGCCTACTTCTCCATCGTATATAGTGTTTCCTTGGTTGTTGAGTTTCATTTACAGTCATTCTATATGTTTCAAGTGTTCTTAATCACCCTTATGTTTCCTCACATTGATTAGAACATATCCATTGCTTTTCATCATCATAATACCTTTGTTGTTGTAGAAAACACTTTTTAGCCACACTCAAACACACTTTGTTTATTGTAGTTGTGGAATGTATGTAAAGTAGAATTGTGATGTATATTTATCATTATCCAAAGTTATCTAAGTTTTCTTGATGAGTTGGTATGTGTCAAACATGATTTTATGGCTAAATGCATTGTGTTCACGCCTTGTTTTATCTTCTAGTCTTAGACAATTTTTTATGGTTCAAGTCAACCCATTAAGGTAAAGGTTGCATGAGTGCACTCTTAATCGTGATCAAGAGTCCTTCATTATTTAGAAGTGTACCCTTCACCCTCCAAGAGTGAATAGCATACTCTTAAAGCATATTTCCCCTTCCTTCTTCTCAAATGTGCCCTTGAAGAATGAAGTCTTCCTTTGAGTGCACTCCTTCGACCCAAAGGACCATGCCCTCCTTGAGCACATGTGCACACCCCAAAGACCCAAATATTAACACCTTCAACCTTCAGCAATGTCCCCTTTGCCCTCCTTTCCCCTTTGAGCACATGAGCACATCCTAAAGCCCTGAAGCCCTATCCTTTATCCTTCAAAAGTATGCCATACACCCTCCTTTACCTTCTTAAGTGCATGGGGGAATCCTAAACCTCCAAAGCTTATCCCCTCATCCTCTAGAAATGTGCCTTGCACCCTCCTTGTCCCTGTTGAGCTCATAACACTCTTGGGAAACCCGAAGTTTCATCCTATGTCCTTCAAACATGAGCCCTATGCCCTCCCTTGATTGCCTCTCTCTCTTTAGCATATGTGTGCATTTGAAAGCCTTGGAGATTCTTCTCTTCAGCACTTTAGCCTTTCGTAGTGCACCCTTTGGCCTAGAATCTCTCCTTACTCCTTTTAAGTGCACTATTAAGGCATGGAAAAAAAATCTGCATGAAACATGTTAGACTAGGAGATATTTCAAGCTAATATTTGCTTGCCAAGGGTGATTGCAATTACAGGAAGAATGTGGAAGGAATGTATAAATAAGATGGGCTAAAATAAGGAAGAAAAAGCAACAATTAAAAAATTTAAAGAACGCATTGAATTCTTGATGATTGAAGCACCGTGAAGACCCCATAAGGTCAAAGCCCATTTTGACAGTGATGAATCTGCCAACATTCAGGGGATCTCCCCAGTATGAATTCCCAACTAGACCTCACACTATTTGGTGTAGGAGTCTCATCCAGTATTATGGCCTAGTTGCTATTATCTTTAAGGTTTGCCTTAGCTATTTCTTGTTATCACATGAGAGTGGTCTTCTTCGTCTTCGAACAACAAGGTTCACATCCCTAATGAGTGCTAGTGTTATATGTGTCAAGGTTCTTTCACCACAAAGGGAGAGGGTGGAAGTGAGTCTCGGGTCAAAAGGGAAGAGTCCCAACTCTGTCAGAGAGACACTACACAACAGGACATGCGCAACTTCAAGTGGAGTAGTCCACACTTACAACAATCAATAGAGCAGTCCTCCTAAGTGTGACAATCGTTATAACAAGTTTATGGGAAACGTTCTGTCCAGTGTCTAGCAAGGCAACCCACATGGGCAAGAAAGAGTTAACAACTTATACAATACATTTTCATAAACATATGTATTAGAAAAATTGAAATAGCTCAACTATTTTAACGCAGGTTAAAGAAACATGCATTACAAGTGTTCAAATATTAGTCTTAAAAGCAATTACAATACATGTGTGAAAACGTGTTGGCCTATTATGAGGCTTCTGAATTAAGTGAAAGTTCCAAGAAACATTAGTACACCATACATCACTATCCTCGTAAGTGGGGCATTAGAGCCATTGCTCGCTCCTCAAAGAAGAGACTACAGACTCCCAAGGCTATTTGGGAGGAGACAAGATGAAAATGTCCTTTGCATGTACAAAAGAGGGGTATTTATAGCCAAGGTTAAAACTGGCCCTTGTGACTGTTCGATTTCCCTCATGACTATTTACTTATTGAAATATTAAACTTTACATGACTCTTCATATTACATGTGGGTCCCTTGGAATTCCACGTTACATTACATTAATTTACAACGGTATGGCCCATAGTAGTTATGTGGCTGAGATGACTCATGACACGACTTGACATGACAGTGTTGGTATGTTCATGATGATGCTAGTATGCATGTCTAGTTGCAGTACTGCTAAGTGATGGATGTCCTCCTGATGTATCCTAGTTTCACCTCTGCATGGCATGGTGTGTGGATTCTTTGATGGTCTTGGTGTTCGCTTGATGTTGCATGTGTATGTCTCTCCTTCGCTTGTACTTGGCATGCTTTGCATATTCGTCTCTTTGCCAAAAATTCTCTTCGCATGAATTCTTCGTTCATTCGTTTGCGAAAAAATCTCCTTGCATGTGCTCTCCTTGTTCATCTCATTCATTGTCACATCATGTCTTATCCATGTAATTTTATCTGCAATCACTCATGATAAGATGACATCAAATCCATAATTCTCCTAGTCTATGATGATGCATTGTCATTTCCTTTTGGATGTAAGTGATTGGGAGAGAGGACAAGGCTATGAAACTGTGCAAGGAAGATTTCAAGCTCAGATGTGGGCTCCGGGCACTACTGGTGAAAATTGCGCAGAAGTAAATGGGAGACTTAGATGGACAACCCAGATCAACAACGACTATTTTCAGGATTTGGCTTGGCTAGAGGGAATATCTGTGTAATTTCTTGAGGGAAGTCATGCAAGTAGCAGAAGGGGTTGGAAGCAAAAACTATGCAATTCCTCTAGGGAGATGGCAGCGGGATGTAGGAGGCTTGCTTCGAAAAAATGCACAATTTTTTAGGGAGATGGCAGCAGTATGCGGGAGTGCTATTGGAAAACTTCGAAATTTCCAGGATGCTAGCCTGCTTGAAACCCCTTTTTAGTTTCTGAGCTAAGCAGAATGCTCAGTAGTTGGGGGACTTCTCGTTAAATCTACACAGTTTTCTGTGTGAGAAGCAGGCCGACTCACTAGGTGACTAGCTAGAAAAACTGTGCAATTTTTTGAGGGAGACAATGACAAATACAAGGTGTCTTTTTGGTGTGCCTTTGAAGTTACTTCAGTGAGTGAAGTGGGCATGATTTTCCTCTTTCATGCAATTTTTTATGGGAGGGAGTTCGGGGGTCACTCCACAACCAAACTATCTGTTTGACCATCTGGAGGCTTGGTTGATGCACTTGCAAGCAACGCAGATTGAAATAGCTTGTTCGTAAAATTCTGCGTTGTTCTGGGTGAAAATTGGTGCAATCGATTCAAGTATTTCATAGTGAATACTTCCTGGTAGGCTGCCTCAAGCTCTACAAAATTTTGAGTAGCAATACACAACCAGTGAGAGTTGAAACTATGCAATGTAGCTGAGTGGATGTCTGGTTGTTGGAGGTTGGTCCATTCAACAGAGTTTCATCAAAATTACCAAGTGTGTGAATGAGTGACTTCATACATGCATGACCTTATGAACACACACTCAACATGACTTGACGACAAGACACCTTGAACCATCAATACATCACACACTCAGTGTGACTCATCGACAATTTGAGAGACAAGCATGACACTTGTGATAAATCACTGAACTACCACATCGAAGCTTGTGTGACAATGCATAAAACTTCATGTGTTAGTGCGACGGATGTTTACATAGTGGACACAACTTGTACACACGAAGGTAGGCCTTGTGTATGGCAGAACATGATTGCAAGCGTGAAATTGTGACCAACATGAAAAAATATGTTCGTTGAATGGTCAAGCAAAGAGGTTGTAAAGACGCAACATGAGCTCACGAGATGAGCCTGAGTTCTTGCAAACATCAAGGAAAAACCCAAGGAAGGCTCCAAAATTAGATGCAGGCCAACATTTTGAAGGGTGTTGTAGCCGCTACAACACTTAGCGACACACTAGTTGAACTCCAACTTCCTTTTTTTGGTTCAATGACAACATAGGGCCTTGGTCTTTCAAGGAGTATTGAATTGTTGTGCGGGTTGCTTCGGTCTCCTCACTTACCCCATGAACATACATGGTTCACCTTTCGCCAACTTAGTCCAATACAACAACAAGTTTCAGTTTGATCATAGTGTTTCGAAATTAGGATGGGTAGTCTGGCTTGAGAGTTAAAAAAAATCAGGGTATAAGTCCTCATCTCTGGTGTTTCTCCACTGTTATCAGGCTTGGACATTAGCTCGATGGAGTTACGCAGGAACACACACATTGCTCCACTTCTAGTGAACCTCGTCAGTACCCCAGTGGAGTTGCATGCTTCACCTCTCTGCGCAAGAAGCCTTTTTGTTCTTTCACCTTTGTATTTTTTTAAGAGGATTGTGCATAGGAAATTAGTTATTTTTGGGGCAGAAGAGGGATCCCGACTTATTGAGAGTAGAAGAGATTGTTCATTCAGAGAAGCATGTAAGACCTCTGACATGGGTATTCTCATTTAGGTTTTCCCCTTCTCATGTAAATATACTAAATACTTCTAAGATTAATATGGTCATTTCAATTTAAATTTTCTTAGTTACCACAGTTTGTTGAGATGATAAAAACTGTTAATAACTTGAATGATGAAAAATGATGAAATAAAAATTTTGAATGCAAAGAGACAATGTAGCAGTGTTGAATGATAGAAAAAAGTAAACAATAAGAATGTAGTTAGTTACAAATAGTCTTCATTATGATCAATCTCAAACTATTCTCTTTTATTGTTCTTATTGTCACACCTATTTGTATTAGCACATTTTCATATGGATCATTTGAAAAGTGAAATTGAAATTGTAGACCATTCAAATATTTAAGTTTAGCTATTGTAGTAAACGCCGTGCATTGTCTCTCTTTCCCTCGAATATTAATATTAGTTTGTTGAAATTCAATATAGTGACTTATGGAGCGTTAAACCCCAAGTTAGTTTCAATGGTGGTTTTTTTATATTACCTTGTTTGAATGAAAAGTGTCCAACAAAGTTGAATGATGGAAATAATAACAATGTAGTCAATTACATATAGTTTATAGTTTCAAGAAGTAAATATTTAAGGTAAGTGAACAATTTATTTAAGATTAAAATTCAAGTATTTTGTTTATGGTTGAATTATTGTAACGCAAAAATAAATGCTTGTCATTAATAAAAAAAACCTTACACTAAATTCAATGCACATTATTAACTTAATTACTTTTAAATTAATGTACATCATACATATAATTACATTAAATCAGAAATCAACATCTACATTGAAATCAATACATCTACTACAAGCATCCAAATAGAATTAGAAATCAACATATACACTAAACTCAATGCATCTAGTGAAAGTAATGAAATAGGATAAGAAATAAAAATCTACATTAAAACAAATGCATCTAGGGCAAGTAATCAAATAGTATTAGAAATCAACATCTACACTAAAATCAATGTATAGTGCAATCAATCAAATAGGATTAGTAATAAACAAGTACACTGAAATTAATGCATCTAATGAAATCAATCAAATATTATTAGGAATCAAGATCTATATTGAAATCAATAGATCTATTTCAATGAATAACATTGTATCTCACCCTTCCTCTATCCTCAATCTCTCTCTCCCCCTCCCCTCTCTCTCCTCTAACTCCGTTTCTCTCTCTCTCTCTGTGCTTCTCCCTCGCTTTGTTTCTATCTCTCTTCTGCTCTCTCCCCATGCCATATATATCTATATATCATTCCATCTATCCTTCTTTTTCTCTCTATAACCACACCCAAAATAAACACACACACTCTTTCTCCATATCTATCTATCTTTCCCTCCCTCCCTCTATTTGTCTCTCTCTTCTTCCCACTCTATCGCCTCTATCTATGTCTCTATATCCATCCATATCTCCTTATTCATCTCTTTATATCATCCCCTTATCTCCCTTTGTCTTCCCCTTCTATCCCTCTCTTTGTCTTCCCTCCCACTCTCCTCTCTCTCTCTCACTCTCTCTTCATCTCTCCTTCATCACTTCCTCTCTCTCTCCACCTTTCTCTATCTATGTATTTCTCCTTCCCTCCCTCTCTCTTCCGATCCAACTCCATCTCTCCCTCCCTCCTCTCTCTGAAGCGCTCTCTCTATTCCTTCCTCTATACCCCTTTCTCTCTGACATCCCTCCATCTCTCCCCCCATCACTCTCTCTCTCTCTTCACCCTCTAACTCTATCACTATCTACCTCTCCAACACCAACTCTCTCTCTCTCTCTCTCTCTACCTACACTCTCTCTTCTATCCTCACTCTCCCTCTTGCTCCCACCTCCCTCTCTCTCTCCCTCCTCCATCTCTATGTAATATCCCTCTCTATCTTTCCCTTCTCTTCATCTATCTCCTCTCCTTCTCTCTATCTTCCCTCCTCTCCACTTTCCCTCACTCTCTCTCCATCTCTCACTTGTCACTCTCTCTCTCTCCCTAACTCTATCTCTTTATGTATTTATTATTCTCTCTCTCTCCCCTTTATTTATCTCTTTTTCTTTTCACTCTCTCTCACCCCTCCATCCATATAATTGAGAATTGTCACTTTGTGTAATCGGTAATAAATATAAAATCTAATAGAATAATACTTATAATGAAGATTATTATTATTATGATATAATAGAATAATAACAATAAATATTATTGATTATTATGCCAACAATAATATATAAAGAAGTAACCCACTAAAGAATGAATAATATGTTAAATTTACATTATAGATAAACCAATATTTTCTTATTAAATTGGTAGCTTTATGACTTAAATTTTACTTTGCATTATGTTACATTTTGTATTACATTTTATATTATTCATTTTTGCATTTTGTGTTTTACATTTTACATTTATATATGTTTTAATTTGAATATTAATTAAAACATATGAAGATGACATTTATTTTTTATTTTTTTTCCTATCAATAATTTTCCTAACATTTAAAAAATATGACAATTATTTAGCACAGCTTATATCTATACTATGTATATATTATAATATATATATATATATATATATATAATTATAAATATATATATATATATATATATATATATTATATATCCCAAACATTTTCAAAATGTTGGTATACTTACTTAGATTAAGCCCTACATAACTAATTTGTACACCATCTCTTGGTCCAATTAACTCAATTATAACTTTATCTTAAGCGATTGTTATTTTATTCTTGTAAAAATACTTAATATGTGAATTAAACATATATACATTAAAAAAATTAACAAGATTCTTAACCATGAAGATTCACCTCCACTTTACCATGATTCTTGACCATGAAGATTCACCTCCACTTTACCATTTTGTTACAATACCATGGGCCATTTCCATGGCTTACTAATACCACATGCTCAATAAACCATTAATCATGTTCATATGACATAGGTTCAAAGGACATTTTTTTTTTAAATTAATCAGTTTAATTAAAAGGGTAGAAAATGTATAATTACTTTTCAGATGAAATCTAAACCTTTGATTTGTGTCTACTACTAAAGATATTATAGAATATTTCATTGATAATAAATCTCCACCATCCACCTAATAATTATTCATAAATCAAAGATTAAGATTTCTCCTAAATGTTTAGTTATGTCCATTCTAACCTTTTAATTAAATTAATTAAAAAAGTCATATTAACAGGTTCCATATGGTCATGAGTTATGGTCTTCTGGGCATGCGGTATTAATAAGCCATGGCATTGGCCCACAATATTTTAACAAAGCCTATTTGCCCTATTTGCATGTTAAATTTGCATGGTAAAGTGAATCTAATCTCCATGGTCAAGAATCTTGTTACACACTCACAAACACACACGTTTCACTCATATATTAATCCTTTTTTGCACCTATAAGCGTTCTCTAACCCAATATAGTAAATATTTTGTAATGTCATGCTTAACATTTTAACTTAATAAATTACTTAAATAAATCGATAAAATTGAAAAAAATAAAACATTTTCACTCGCCAATTTGTGTTCTCCCCCAAGTACGCTACTACGATCTATAGTGAAAGACGTAATGCACTATAGATCGTAATTTCATTTGTGTTCGTAATTTTATTGAGGTTATCCCAACCAGAATGCACTGTAGGTTGACAGATAGTAGTTGTCGTAACAAATTATTTATGGTATAACCAATGGGATATCTTCCTTTGTAATAAGATCATACCCTAGTTAGTTGGTGGGACCGAATCTGAGAAAGAGTGGGCTGGGTCAAGTGTTTGTTGCCGAGATGGGGAGGCCCCGCATCATTGGACGAGAAAAAGAAAAGGTACCACTGATCCACCATTCTAAAATTTCATAAAATTAAAAATAAAATATTATAATATAATATAAAATAAAAAATAAAAATTAAATAATTGTAATTATAATTATAATTAATATTTAGACTAGCATAGATTTGTTAGGCCATAAGTGGGATCACATTTTTTGACATGTAAAACTTATTTTAGAATGAAAAGAGATTTGATCTATGTGGGCACTTGATAGATCTATAAAACATATAAAAAAGTGAAAATGTTAAAACCTAATATTATGGTAGTGTGTTATATATTTTTTTAATTTAATGTTAAAAGATTTGAGTTGAAGTAGTGGATTTAGGCTTAATTCAGAAATATTATTATATCCATTATGTCCAATTGGTAACTAATGTTATTATGTGCATTATATACATTTATGAAAGTTAATCTAATTTATCAATTAAAGTGGGAGATGCTTAAACTTTTTGTTTTTGAATTAATAAATAAATTAATATAAAAAAGGTAAAAATGTTAAAAGATTAATATTATGGTAGCGTGTTATATTTGGTGAGTGATATTATTATATGCATTATGTCCAATTGTGACAGTTAATTTAATTTATCAATTAAAGTAGGATCCTCTTAAACTTTTCGTCTTTTGTTTATGAATTATATATAAAATAATATAAAAAAAAAATAAAAATGTTAAAAGATTAATATTATGGTAGGGCCTTATAATTTATTTTTTAATTTAATTTAAATTAGAGTAAAAAAATCTTAGGATTCAAAGTGATTAAACTATTAATATTATGGAAGTGTGTTATATTAAGTTTGGAGGAATAGAGGTGGAGGAGAATTTAGCCAAAGCTAGCATAAATTTCCAGTGGTGGATTTGGGCTTAGTTCAACAATATTATTATGTGCATTTAATTAGATAACTAAAACTCCAATTGATATGTCATTTCAAATTTCATTCTCATGTTCCAAACTACTCACGTTTCATATCAAACACTGCACAACCCTTTATGTCATGTATTCACTTCAGAAATTTTGCATTTAATTAACAATTGAAGTTGGCATTGGTTGTCACTGTGAGTGGAGTCCAAGATATGATCGTTGTATTAAATCATCTTTTTTCAATTGTTTTACCTCATAAATAGTATATTTCTTTTACCATAAAATCAAAACACGAATTTTGAGTCTTACTACTGTCACATTTATGCATCATTATGAAATTTTTAATCTTGAACTTCATAGTTAACTACATGATTGTCTTAACTGAAAGACTAATACATACGGTTGAGGATTCCCAAGATGAAGTTCCACAAATCTTAAATAGATGTGAATACCAATGAACGTTGTTTAGCATGCAGTATTGTGTTAATCAACTTACTTTGCATTCATCAATTATTAATATCAAAAGTCTTTGTCAAGATGCTTTACGAAATTTTGTTGTTGATAATTTTATTGGCAAGAAAAAATTAAGTATCTATAAATTAGACACAACAATCTGTCAAGAGGCACTTATAATGATATAATTTATTACTTCTCTTGATTTTGCATTTCTACCAATCTAGCTTAACCTCTATCTTAGTAATCATTTGTTAATGTTGATGTTTTTGAAATTCAACATATTTATGTTAGTGGACACTTTCTGTATTTACGAATACTAAGCAAAATGCCACATGTATATATAGGATTGAGTGTTTGATTGTTTGTCATTAAGTGGTAAATAAAAATGATAACCTTTTATTGATATGTTTTATATGAAAAATAGAGGTCTGAGGAATACAGGTTGAGGAGAGATAAAAGTCAGAGATTTGAGGTATTTCTCTCGGAAAAATTTAGCCAAAGTTGAGCAAGATTTCTAATGGTGGATTTGGGCTTAATTCAAAAGTGTTATTATGTGCATTATGTCTAACTGATGAAAGATATTATTATGTGCATTATGCCTAATTGTAAAAATAATTTAATTAATTTAATTATAATCAAAATGTGCTGAGAAATTTTTGTTTTCAATTAATAGATAAATTAATATAAAAATAAAAAAAAGTTAAAAAATTATATTATAGTAGTGTGTTATATGTATTTTCTTTAAATTAATTTAAATCAGAGTAAAAAATCCTAACATTCCAAGTAATTAAAATCAATTTAACAATGGTGAGAAACATATAATTCTGAATTACTCAAACTGAGCTCTATTTGTCTGCAACAATGTCAAACTTAATTTATTCACTTGCTTTTATTCGTATGCAACCATGTGAAACAAATAATTCTGAATTACTCAAACTCACTTATCTTTGTTGCAACAATGTTAAACTTAATTTATTCACTTACTTCTATTCGTATGCAACAATATCAAACTTAATTTATTCTCGTGAATTAAATGATTTTTTTTAACAAACGAGCTTCAATTCCTTTTCCTTTACTTTAGATCTTGTCATATAAGAATTTATTCTCGTGAATTAAATGACTTTTTTTTTACCAACGAGCTTCAATTCCTTTTCCTTTACTTTAGATCTTGTCAGATAGGAATTTTGCTTCTAATGAGACCACTAAAACTCCGGTTGAGAATTCATTTCAAAGTTTGTTCTCATGTCCCAAATTAGTCACATTTTGTATCAAACGCTGCACAACCCTTTATCTCAGGTATGCACTTCAGAAATTTTGCATTTAATTAACAATGGAAGCTGTCGTTGGTGGTCACTGTGAGTGGAGTCCAAGATATGATCGCTGTATTCAATCATCTTTGTGAGTGGAGTCCAAGATATGATCGCTGTATTCAATCATCTTTTTTCAAGTGTTTTAAGTGTTAAATAGTATATTTCTTTTACCTTAAAATCAAAACACGAATTTTCCGTCTTACTATTGTCAGTTTTAGACATCAATATGGCATTTTAAATCTTGAATTTCACCGTTAAGTACATGATTGTCTTAACTGAAAGACCAATACATACATCTGCGGATTCGCAAGGTGAAGTCCCACAAAGTTATATACATGTAAATACCAATGCAGTGTAGTATGTGCGGGGATGTAGGCTTTGCAGAATAGTTGTTCCAGTGTGCGAAATAGCGATTCTGGTTCCAGCACAAGTAGGACTACACCAAGTTTCCAGTATTCAGTATTCTAATGTTTCATATTTGTATTTATGGCATGTACTCATTCCTTTTTTATTCAATAATAGTTATGTGCTTGGATCTGCCAAATAATAATAGTTATGTGCTTGGATCATGCATTTGGCAGATATTGTACCAAAGGCTATTTCTATGGAGATTATATTGAATTGTGCAACTGGTGTTTCATGGAATCTGATCAGACAGGCTTCTTTCCTAACTTCTCTTCCAGCGCCAAATCTAATAGGTCCTCTAGGAAGAACGTTCATGGAAAAAGATCAGATGCCTCTGCTTCTCTTAGGATAGTCAATTCCTTGGGTAAACGAACGAGAGACGAAGCTGAAAATTCACCTGGGTTGTTGAGAAATCCGAGTAAAACAGATATGAAAAGACCAAGATTGGTTCTTGCTAGAAGTAGACGAAGGATGAAATTCCTGAATGAAATCCTATTTTAAATTTAAGAGGAAGTGTGACTTATTTTTGATTATATGGTGTGACTTCTATTCATACTTTTATTCATACTTTTTTTTCAGATGGAAAAAATATTGGTTTATATTATGTACTAGTGAAAATATTAAAAAAGAGTAATAAGTACATCAAAATCTTTATATCCAAAATGTTTGTAACACCATATCAAGCAATGCATCTATCATATCCTTTCATATTAAAAAAAATGCTATCTAGGTCAACAACTGCCATGATTGAGATAATGGCTTCTATCATAAATGATTGTGCCAAAAAGAAAGAACATAACCATACATATTTAGCATAGCTATAATAAGAAAATTCAATAACAGGAGCTATGGGAGGGGAAAAGATCCCTAAGCTAAAATTGTCTCTCCCTCCACATAAGTATAATATATGTTACCAAAATAATCAGCAAACCCATGCTTTGATAGCATCTCCACAACCTGGTTCTTCTCGTGATATATGTGTTAGAAAGTGATCGATGTAAAGGTACCACTTAGAAGTTTGATATGGGTGATCCACGCTGAAAGATGTGGGCGGGAAGGGGAGAAATCTGAGATTGTCAATAAGCCATTGATGAGGACTTGTGAATCCCCATACATAAATAAAGTATCAATACACAGCTGCGTGGAAATCCACAACAGGCCCAGAGAGCAAGTGTTTCTGCCCTCATGTTTGTACCATGTCCACATTTCAGTGGAACCTATAATGGAAAATATGGTTTGCCCAAAGCCAAAGAGTGCAACCACAATTTGAACTCTCAGTAGCTTTGTCAAAGAAACCCCCTGGAAAATTTATTGCATCTGGAGAAAATATGTGAGATCTATCCTTTGTCGTATGAATGGGAATTCTGACATCCTTTAGACTAAGTAGAACTTTGTGGATAATAAAATGGGAGTTTACCGGAATCCCTTCAAAGGTAAGTTTGTTTCTAGCACGCCATATTTCCGAGGTGGTGAGAAAGGAAACAACTTTAACGTTTGTGTCGCGTTGCAGCCACCATAAATAACAATCGACCATGTGTCCAAAGTGCCTGAAAGGAAAGTTTAATGCAATACATATGCCACTCTAGACAAACTAACATTCTAAGAAAAACTGAAAGTTATTTTCATTGGAAGTCCTACATAAGCGGCATCTCCCCAGTCCTATCCAACCCCTCTTGCATAAATTATCCCATGTAAGGTTTTTATTTTTTCATACCAACCAGTAAAAGAGTATGACTCTAATGAGGCTAACGACCCTCTTGCATAAATTATCCCATGTAAGGTTTTTATTTTTTCATACCAACCAGTAAAAGAGTATGACTCTAATGAGGCTAACGATTTTTCAGTGAAAACCAACAAGGTTAGTGTAGATTGTTGAGAGAGTGTATGCGATACCTATAATTTTCGGCAACCTCGATTAGATTTGTGTGAAGCTTCCCCACACAGGTGAGAGAGTCCCCAGCTTCATATTTTCAAAGTCCAATAAGCAAAAGTTGTAGGATATATTCCTCCCACTCAACAACAAGTATTCAGTAGTCCCAACAACTCCACACTTTTCCAAACTGGAGAGAAAAAGTTCCATCCATCTATAACCTATTCCTATACAAATATGCCTCTTTGGTGGAGTCATTGAATCAAACCACTTGTCTTATTTTGTGTGGCCTCAACCTCTTTGATGTTATCCATCCTAATAATGATTTGATTCCCTATGCCAAAAGTCTAGCAGATTCTCTACAAAAACATGTCTCTCACTTTTTGGAAACATCTCCATATTTAGGAACCTATGTTGCTTCCAATTAATCCCAATATGAACCATTCCTCTATCCTCCTATTGTGTAAGTACTTTGTAGCAACTATATCTCCCCATATATCATCTTTGAAGAATCCACACAAAATTGATTTGATGATGAGTGCCTGGCCAAATAAACTAATGCCTAATATGCACCAGCCTCCCAAGTCCTTAGGAATAGTTATATTAATCCATTTGGTCAAGTGGTATTTGTTGAGGTCTTCCCTACCAGACCAAATAAATTGTCCCATCATTTGTTTCATCTTGTTGGTGACAGTCGTGGGAAGTATGTACAAGTGTGCCCAGTAAACCGTCGGTTGTTGTATTAATGCTTGAACCAAAATATATCTGCCTCCCACTAACAAACTCCTATGTGCCCAACCATTAATCGGCCTCATCTATTTGTCCAACAACCAATACCAATCTAAAACATTATACCTATTTGGCTTGATCCGGAAAACCAGGTATGTGAGTCTTTCACATAAGGGTAGAGTCATGAAGTTGAACATGCTCCCAATCTCGTTAATGTCCCTGGGGTCTCCTATTGAATATAATATAAAATATTTTCCTTCATACTAGAGGCATCCTGAAAACGATGTAGAATGTCATGCAACAACCTTCATTTTGGGTGGGAAATCATTCCAAAAGCTAGTATGTCGTCTAGGAAGAAATTATGGGAGATCCTGATACCAGTTGCCAATATTAGTCCATTCAAAAGACCTCCCAAAAATGGCCACCTAAATTTAGGCTAAGGAATTCCATCATCAGTATGAATAGTAAAGGTCAAAACGAACCACCCTGTCAGAGGCCCCTGCCAACAATGAAGAAATTTGAGGTGTAGGCATTGTTCAATGCTTCAAAATGGGATATTGAGACATAGTCCATGATCCATTGTACAATAATAGATGATAGGCCAATATTTGTAAGAATAAGTCTAAGTAAAGATGAGTCAACTCAGTCATACACGTTCCATAGATCCACATTCATCACTATTTCCTTCATCTTCCTAGTATGTATTGAATAGATAACCTCGTGAGTAGTGGCGACAACATCATGTATCAGACTCTTATGGAGGAAACTCGATTTTTCCCTTGAGATTTTTCTTTAGAGGGTTCCCTTCATGTGTTCTGCAATTATTTTAGAGATAAGATTGTAAGTAATGTTGCATAACAAAATGTGCATGTAGTTAAGAAGTGGAAGATGCTTTAGGGATTAGTGCAAGAAAAGTGGAGTTTATTGCTGTTGTTTCTTGCCTCAGAGACTGTGATTCTTCTACCATGTTTACCAAGTCCAACCAGAAAAAATCAAAGAAATGAGTGAAAAAATCTAATATCCACCCATCGCAATTCGAACTCTTATCCTTTTCAAATGTTTTCAATACTTTTAGAATTTCTTCTGACGTAACTGGTCTAAATAGTTCCATCTTCAAC
>APFE031390280.1:24636-83586 GCA_000404065.3 Pinus taeda | reverse complement strand
CCCTCTTGCATAAATTATCCCATGTAAGGTTTTTATTTTTTCATACCAACCAGTAAAAGAGTATGACTCTAATGAGGCTAACGACCCTCTTGCATAAATTATCCCATGTAAGGTTTTTATTTTTTCATACCAACCAGTAAAAGAGTATGACTCTAATGAGGCTAACGACCCTCTTGCATAAATTATCCCATGTAAGGTTTTTATTTTTTCATACCAACCAGTAAAAGAGTATGACTCTAATGAGGCTAACGATTTTTCAGTGAAAACCAACAAGGTTAGTGTAGATTGTTGAGAGAGTGTATGCGATACCTATAATTTTCGGCAACCTCGATTAGATTTGTGTGAAGCTTCCCCACACAGGTGAGAGAGTCCCCAGCTTCATATTTTCAAAGTCCAATAAGCAAAAGTTGTAGGATATATTCCTCCCACTCAACAACAAGTATTCAGTAGTCCCAACAACTCCACACTTTTCCAAACTGGAGAGAAAAAGTTCCATCCATCTATAACCTATTCCTATACAAATATGCCTCTTTGGTGGAGTCATTGAATCAAACCACTTGTCTTATTTTGTGTGGCCTCAACCTCTTTGATGTTATCCATCCTAATAATGATTTGATTCCCTATGCCAAAAGTCTAGCAGATTCTCTACAAAAACATGTCTCTCACTTTTTGGAAACATCTCCATATTTAGGAACCTATGTTGCTTCCAATTAATCCCAATATGAACCATTCCTCTATCCTCCTATTGTGTAAGTACTTTGTAGCAACTATATCTCCCCATATATCATCTTTGAAGAATCCACACAAAATTGATTTGATGATGAGTGCCTGGCCAAATAAACTAATGCCTAATATGCACCAGCCTCCCAAGTCCTTAGGAATAGTTATATTAATCCATTTGGTCAAGTGGTATTTGTTGAGGTCTTCCCTACCAGACCAAATAAATTGTCCCATCATTTGTTTCATCTTGTTGGTGACAGTCGTGGGAAGTATGTACAAGTGTGCCCAGTAAACCGTCGGTTGTTGTATTAATGCTTGAACCAAAATATATCTGCCTCCCACTAACAAACTCCTATGTGCCCAACCATTAATCGGCCTCATCTATTTGTCCAACAACCAATACCAATCTAAAACATTATACCTATTTGGCTTGATCCGGAAAACCAGGTATGTGAGTCTTTCACATAAGGGTAGAGTCATGAAGTTGAACATGCTCCCAATCTCGTTAATGTCCCTGGGGTCTCCTATTGAATATAATATAAAATATTTTCCTTCATACTAGAGGCATCCTGAAAACGATGTAGAATGTCATGCAACAACCTTCATTTTGGGTGGGAAATCATTCCAAAAGCTAGTATGTCGTCTAGGAAGAAATTATGGGAGATCCTGATACCAGTTGCCAATATTAGTCCATTCAAAAGACCTCCCAAAAATGGCCACCTAAATTTAGGCTAAGGAATTCCATCATCAGTATGAATAGTAAAGGTCAAAACGAACCACCCTGTCAGAGGCCCCTGCCAACAATGAAGAAATTTGAGGTGTAGGCATTGTTCAATGCTTCAAAATGGGATATTGAGACATAGTCCATGATCCATTGTACAATAATAGATGATAGGCCAATATTTGTAAGAATAAGTCTAAGTAAAGATGAGTCAACTCAGTCATACACGTTCCATAGATCCACATTCATCACTATTTCCTTCATCTTCCTAGTATGTATTGAATAGATAACCTCGTGAGTAGTGGCGACAACATCATGTATCAGACTCTTATGGAGGAAACTCGATTTTTCCCTTGAGATTTTTCTTTAGAGGGTTCCCTTCATGTGTTCTGCAATTATTTTAGAGATAAGATTGTAAGTAATGTTGCATAACAAAATGTGCATGTAGTTAAGAAGTGGAAGATGCTTTAGGGATTAGTGCAAGAAAAGTGGAGTTTATTGCTGTTGTTTCTTGCCTCAGAGACTGTGATTCTTCTACCATGTTTACCAAGTCCAACCAGAAAAAATCAAAGAAATGAGTGAAAAAATCTAATATCCACCCATCGCAATTCGAACTCTTATCCTTTTCAAATGTTTTCAATACTTTTAGAATTTCTTCTGACGTAACTGGTCTAAATAGTTCCATCTTCAACTCCTCATTGAAAGTAAGTGGGTACTCATTCAAAACCCAAAGTTGATCCTGAATATAATTTTTCGGCCGTTTCTAAAAGAAATTATGGAAATGCTACACTACTTCACATTGTATCTCCTCAGTTGTATATGCTACAGTCCCATCTATTTTTTGAATTTTCCAAATGGAATTCTAGTTTTTTCTTTGCTTTGCATATAGATGAAAATATTTTGTCTTTTTTTCACCTTCTCACAACCAAAGGGCTCTACTCTTTAGTTGCTAGTGTGCCTCCTGAATGTGGAGGATTTGTTGTTTCCTACACTCCAGTGATTTGAGAATTTCCCAAATTCTTCCGAATATATTACCCCTCTCCACCAAATTGTAGAGTTTTTCAATTTCCCCGAATATATCCTTCAGTTCTCTAGACATTTATTTATTCTTCTCTCTTTCCCATATCGTACTACGACTTTTTAATGCTTGTAGAAATCCAGACAGGTACTTTTCGTCCTACCGGGGGTGTGCCCTCCAAAAATTTCCAAATAGCAAAATGAATTCCTTGTCCTCCAACTAGATTCCATTAAACTTCTAAGGTATGCCCAAATGAGGGCGCTCCAGTTTCGACTGTAAAAAAATTGGCATGTGGTCAGAGATCAAAGACTTTTCTACCAATGATCACACACAACCTAGACTCTCCAACATTTTTTCATGAACTAAGAACTGATCCAGTCTTTTACCAATGTGGTCATCACTCACACGACCATTGTGTCAGGTTGGAGTCAGAGTAAGGGGTTTTATATCTAGTAAATGATTGGACTCAAATAACTAGAAAATATGGTTAGTGATGGGATCCACCCTACATCTAATACCCCAACATTCATCCTTGGAAAAAACTACATTAAAATCACATGCCAATATTAGAGACCCAATTTTGAGTATGTCACAGTCATCCATGCACTTCCAGAAAATTTATTTGTCATTATATGGAGCATATAAATTGAGGGAGTGTAGTCTAAATGGAAAACCCCAAATATAACCAGACAGAAAAACACCCCCAAAAAAATTATGTGTAGACATAGTGGCCCATTTGGGATACCAAAGTGTACCCATACCACCAGATAAACCAAAAGAATTTACACCAACCATATGCCAATCTGAGAAGATTTTATAGAAGTATTTGTAAAATTTATCAATCGTACTCATCATCTCCTGTAAAAGAATCAGAAAAGAGCAAGTAGAATGAAGAGGTGATTAAGGGAAAGAAGTTTGGAGTGGGTCCCCAGGCCATGGAGGTTCAGTGAGAGGTAGTTCATTGCACATGCATGTCATCGAGTGAGGTTTCTATTAGGACTCGAGTCAATTCTGAGGTGATAGGAATGCCATGAAGACCCTCATAGTCTCAAATATTTGGGAACCAATGTCCACACTTTCCCATTTTACAAATAGTGATATTGCGAGTAGAGTTTCAGCTGACAAGGATAAGAGAGGGACGAGAGGATCCCTTATGCATGGATAGTTGCGCCAAATCTAGTGTTAGATTAGCCATAATAAAATCCAGGTCGCTACCTACAGAATTGTGGGGGATCAGGTCATCCAATGTTTGCGATTGAGAGGGAGATCAGGGAGAAGAGGTAATCAGTGGAGAAGGGGTCAGAATAATAGCGATAGGGGGAGAGTGTGCCCACAAAGGGTTTCCAGTAGGGGGCTCGACAGGTCATGGGATGGTGAGGTAACTTGTTGATCCCCGGAAGGCGAATGGAGAGACTGAATGGGAAAGGGAGAAGAGGGTCTCTGACAGAGATTTCCTAGGGATAGGACAAAGTGAGCGGGTAGATGAGCGGAAACACAAGGGGAGGAGGAAGGAAAATCAATGAAAGCAGGAGATTTCTCAGAGAAGTATTCGGTACATGAATGATCTGAGCTACCATGTGCAACATCCACTTTGTGATTCTGACACTAATTTCCACGTTGAATTTTATGTCTGATGTATGAAAAACTTCTTGGGCAATGTTCTAGAAGATGTCCCGTACTATGGCAAAACAAAGATATGAAAGGGATACACAAATAAGCTAGGCATTGATGGTGAACAACCCAAATCAATCTGTCCAAGAAGTCCACTAGAGAAACCCATTTCCACAAGGATCCAGGAAACCTGTTTATCACTGGAACCCATACATTTTCGATCGATCTGTACAAATCACCTACAGAGTTGCCAATCTCCATTAAAATCCTGCGAGCCTAGAATTCTAGAGGGATGCCCAGTAGCTTTACCCAAACAAAGTTATTTCTTCGTGTGCCTCAAATGGGATTAAACCACACATACCAGTTATGAAGGTGGAGGAAACTGTGTTCCTGAACACAAGGGATGTTCCTGATATGATCCAAGTCCTCCTAGTGTAAGAAATGAAAGTTGAACCATCCATTCATATGCCTTCTCACCTTTGGCAGACACCCGAGAATGGAGGTCCAGGTTTTGTTTACCCGCAACTACATTTCATGTTCCTTCATATCAGAAAAATACCACCTTCCCACCAGAGTTCACTTTTGTAGGCTAGTTACGTGATCCCACATAACATCATATCCAAAATTGACGAGTTTCGTGCCATTGGAGGGGTTGATGGGTTTTCCATATGCTTGTAGACCATGTCAATTACCGCATAGCTAAGATGAGTTGTTTGAGGAGTCGGAT
This sequence comes from Pinus taeda, assembly GCA_000404065.3. Taxonomy (NCBI): domain Eukaryota; kingdom Viridiplantae; phylum Streptophyta; class Pinopsida; order Pinales; family Pinaceae; genus Pinus; species Pinus taeda. The sequence goes on along the minus strand of APFE031390280.1, from coordinate 78,789 downwards.
GTAGCATGTGTGCCACCTGTGATGCATGAACGAGAAGTAGGAAGGCTTGAGAGTCCTGTGATAGTGTGGCAAGGAATCAAGGAATGATGTGGGAGGTGAGTGCTTTCCACTGCAAGGGTAGCATGTAAGAATGCCTCCTGAGCCAACACATCAACGTCTAGTGAGGCCACAAAATCAGCCAAGTGAGCCATGAGACATAGAGAGAGTAATGAAAAAAAGAGAATGTCAGAACATTAAAAGGGGGGATCCAACTGTATAGTGGAGTGCAAGTGATTGAGGTAGGTATTTGGTCACGGGAAACAACAAAGGATGGAGAGAATAATACCAGGAGGATAGATCGAGTAAAACATGAGCGAAGTTGCTTGCGATCTCGAGAATATGGACCCGACATAGGGAGGTAGATCTAGTTCTCATCAATGTGGGTCAGACCATAGAAACAACGTCGTTTCCAAATATAGACCCATACATGCAGGTATATTGTCAAATGGAAATAATTGGAAAACAATACTAACACCACAACCCAATGTGGTAAAAGCTCAAAAACCACCATAAACCAAGGGTGGAAGAATAAAATATTCCATATGTACTAATCCAGTATTTATATCCCACCAACTACGTAATACAAATGCTAGTGTTTAAAATATGTCCACCACCTTCGAAGCAAGAGGTATTATGCCTGACACCTCAAAAACAATAGAAATCAAATCCATCAAAAATTGCTGGTTGTGGTGATATATATCATATATTCAGAAAATTGAGGAGCCATTTCAAATTATCCCAGAAAATAGAGATATCCAACATCTTGTTGGAATTCCAAAGGATCCACCCCCGGCCAAGTCGAGATCAAGGAGGCAATATCATGCCAGTCGAAAATGGTGAAGACATAATGAAATTGTAAGGAAAAAATTATAATACTATTCTCAACAACAACCACACTAGCACCCCTAACACTTCCACAACTTATGAAAGCATCTGAAACAAAGCTCTTTGCATGGTCATGAAATGTAAAAAGAATCTAACCATTTCTTCCACTGGCACGGGGGACCTTGAGGTCAATGTCTTATGTCGGATCTATAATCTTTAGAAGACGTTTCCACCCAAACATATGGCCTCCGACATTGATAATCTACCTGTTCTATAAAGATGAGATATAAAATGAATAGAGCTACAAAACAGGAGCAAAAAACATTGAAGTATCTCCAGATAGGGGTGATGAAACATCCCAGTGAGATGCATGGAAATAGATTGATTAGTGAGAGATCAACAATGTCAAGAACAAAATCCTTAAAATCTATAGCAAGCTATAAACCCTCAAATATGCCCTCCAAATCAAGACCCGACTCCAACGATTGACCATATAAGGACAGTATCATGTATTAAGCATATCAAAATGAAAACCACAAAAAATTCCCTAAGCTTATCTTGATTGTCGATTTTCTGAATATTCGGCAATAACAGGAACATAGGTGATGTAAAAAATTTGACCCCCTCCATGTCAATCTAATTTCCGAATATTTAGGGAATCGACAATTGTGGTAAAGATGCCCAAAAAAATACACTGGTAACCTATATGTCATATGTGTCCTGCCAAGAGCCCCCAAAAGTAAGCCTGCATCTCGCGAAAACACGCAGAGTGATATAACAATCCTTGTGATTTATAGTCCCACACACATAACAGTCTTTCAGAACTGTTGTCTATATCAGAGTAGATAATACATCACCTTAAGTTCCCCATTATCACCCACCAGAGTTCAGCACTCTCGGTCTACTTACTAGAGGAGAAACATATTACCATTAGATCCCCTTGACTTCTATTCGTACTTATATATAACAGTGTAATATACTTATCTACGAAACAGTAAAAGAAAAACATTTTTTTATTTTTTATTTACCTAGAATTAAATCTGGCATTAGTCACGCGCAACGAGGAATGTTTTAAGTTATATTCTTCTAGTCTTTATGTTCCACCTGAAGAGTTTGGATAACGTCATTCTATTTTAACATTGCCAGAAAAGTTTTCCTGTCGATTCATTGTTACGGTTGGCTTTACTGCTGGAAGTGCCAGCTCTTAACACCCAGCTTCGGCATTTAATTTCACTAGCTCTTCCACGTGAGGGGATGAGGTTTGGGTGTCTCTAGAAGTTGCGCCCTCGATTTTCGCCGCCCTCCTCAATGGTTTGGATGATCTGATTGCCATCCAAGGGTTGTGCTGCCACAGGAATTTCCCTCCTTGGTTTATTCAATGGCGCGAGGCACCAAAACAGTCTTTCCAATGTTCCACAGAAGCTCTGGCAAGCTAGTTACAAACCCATCTTGACACTTTCATTCTGTGAGTATCGAGCAACCATCTAGAGGCTGCTTTGGTTACATAACTTGATGATTTCTTTGGTAAGAATTACGCTGTGTTGTTTCTTAGATATGGTACATCCGTTTATCTTCACTCTTACAAGTTTTTGAAAGGATTTTGTTCATTCTGGTTAATGGGTTTTATGTCTGGATTTTTTCTCATGGTCAAGAGTGGTGTTGTCCTGCCTCCCACACCTGCTTCTTGGTCTAGTTGTCGCCACCTGATGTCTCGGCTCTTCCGACTCCTAACAGGTATGTTCATTCCTTGAACGCTTCATGGACAATTGCAAGATGGATGTTAGCTATTCATGGTTCATTTGATAAGAAAGGTGGTTTCACTCCCTCGTTTTTCCTTGGCGCAGTCCAAACGGCCCACAGCCTTACGTCCTTTCTTAGTTGTTGGTCACAAATAAATGGCAGGGTTGCCACGCCAAACTAGTCCTGCACCTTCCGGTTACGGGAATGTTGACCCTGGGTGAAGCCATGTTGAACCGAGATTCAAGGTTTATCATTGTTTATATGCACGGGCATGCCTTCAGGATTCCCTGAGTTGTGTGTAATTTAATTTTTCTATTTAAGAACATGGAACGGGGTAAAGCCCTGATGATTGACTCTCATTTGGTTACAATGGTTAATACAATGTTCTATTGCTATTTTCTTATATTTGGTATGTTATATTGTAGCCCTCATGGCCTTTATAGCCCTCGCGGCCTTACTGTGTGCTATTTTCCAGAGTACTAGTCTAGCTCTGCTGTGTGAAGCATTAATTGTTATAATAGCTTTGTTTTCTAGCATATTTCTCCAAGATTAAGGAATCATTGGTGGTTTATCCAAGGCTTTCTTATTGCAGATCTTGTTATCTTTATTTTGATAATGTACAGTCTTTTATAATGAAATATCTCTGTTGGTGTTTATTTGACAAGTATCTCCTCGTTGCATTCGGTAAAAGTTGCCCAGTAAGAAATATAGGATACGTGTTTTGGCAACTCCAGGGTTGTATGTGTGCATTCGCTCATGGCCTTTTAGCCCTAACACTCGACTAGGCTACCAAGTAAATGATTTCACGACTTTGAATACATTTTTCTCCAAAACCTAGCACCTCTATACAAAGGTCTCGAAGCTACTTCTCTGTAACAACAACGTAAGTAGTTTTCATTGAAGGCTTGATATAAGACATATTCTTTACTTTTGTCATTTTTTTACATGCTTATATGTCTACTCACAATGCAGTTTTCATTGGAAATATTTTTGTTGTGAATTGGTAAGTTGACATGGCTCGGTGTATTATTTCCTTTTTCTTAAACACTATATTTCATTCACACTGCCACTACAGTTCCTTTCCCTGGGCTCCTGTAGTTGAAGGACATACTTTCCACACTTGAGAGTTCTGTACTTATTTTCTGTAAATTATACTATGTTTTCACGTGTTCTACTGTGCATGTGGGGAGGTTTGTTAACATTCAACCGTTGCCTACAGTGTAAGATTCCTTTTGCCCATTTCCAGGTGTCAACCTATTGCTTTTCAATTGCTACTGCGAGTTCATAAGTATTCCCACCCTAGCCGAAGGTTTCTTTCCCATATGCCCCTTTCGTCCCTACCACCTCCATTGTTTTTTAAAGGGAAGAAAAGAAAACAATAAATCTATGCACGAACTCTAGCTTGGGCCACAGTAAGGAAACTCCTATAGTAAGATAAATGTGTCACCCTATGAGTTTCTGTAATAAAACCCCCTATATTATAAAATGTAACTCAGTAAATTTTCACCATTCATTCTGTCCTATAGAGTTCTTTTACGTACCTGAAACTTGCAGACCTTTAAGATCTTGCCGATTGTCACCCAAACTCGGTCTACTTTGATTTACCGCCCAACCATGAGATTCATTTTTCGAGACCATAATCTCCCCCGTTGCCTCTTGCTAGACCGCAGTCTTTCGTAAGCTGCTCATACAACGAGTAGGGCTATCTGGTCATCACTAGACTTAGCCACTTTTTTTCTTCTTGGATATCCTTTTTTTCCTCTATGCCTGTCACTACAGCGTAGATTTTTCTTCCCTCCCCCTCTTTTTCTATGGAAGCTTTCCAGTTAGGGTTTCTTGTCCAGCAACCGTCTTTGCACAACCAACTAAAAACCTCATTAAAAAAAACCGATTATATTTAAATTTTAAACAAATAATAATAATAGGTTTAGTTTGTTTTACCACAGTAAATCAAATATTTACATTTTATCTCGGGGCATTACATCTTCCCCCCCCCGAGATTGGAGATCGTCCTAATGTCTTCCAGCCATGAACATCCCTCGATAAGTCCTTTTCATCAGTTCTTCATCTTCCCAAGTGGCATGATTAGGCCCAAAGTGCTGCCACTGCACTTTAACTTGGGTAATATCCCTCTTCCATAGCGTTACTTCTCTCTGGTAAAGGATGTTCAGCGGTTCGATCCAGATTCCTCCTTCTGGTTCTACCTGCAACATGCAACATCCTAAGTTAGTTTTCCTTTACAGAATTCATTTAATTCTATCTACCAAGCTATTCCTTACCTTTATATCCTGCTAGTTGATCACATAATTAGGATCGTAAACATATTTTTTCAATACAGAAACATGAAAAACTTTGTGGACCCATATATGACTGGGCAAGGCGAGCTGGTATGCTACTGGCCCAATTCTAGCCAAGATCTAAAAAGGTCCACAGAATCGGGGTGCTAGTTTAGCACACTCGCCCCACTATAATGTGCTCTTTTTTGCTTGGATTCTCACGTACACATGGTCACCGACTTGATACTCTTTAGATCTCCTCTTCTAGTTAGCAAAGCTCTTTTGCCTATCGTGAGCTGCTTTTAGATTAACACTTATCCTTTTAACTAGTCTCTCCATTTCCTGAAGCATTTCAGGTCCTAGCATCAGCTTTTCTTCTAGTCCACCCCAACTTGAGGGGGTGCAACACTTCCGCCAATATAATACTTCAAAGGGGCTCGTCTGTAATGATGTATGATAGCCACTATTATATGCAAACTCAACTAAGTGTAGGTAATCTTCTCATTTATGCAGTTGTTGCATCACATATTCCCTTAACATGTCTTCCAACACCTGATTCAACCGTTCAGTTTGCCCTCCAGTTTGAGGGTGGTAAGTTGTGCCAAAGTTCAACTGGGTTCCCAACTCTTCGAACAATGTTTTCCAAAAGACCGATGTAAATTTCACATCACGATCTGAGATTATTACCTCTGGTAGCCCATGCAATTTGAATATAATTTGCATGAAAATATGAGCGATCTGCACATCTCTATAGGTAGATTGTACCAGTCTAAAATGTGCTGACTTACTTAACTTGTCCACCACCACCATGATGGAGTCGTTTTTCTTCTGTGACTTAGGCAAACCTGTTATGAAATCCATAGAAATGGTTTCCCACTTCAACTCTGGGATGGGTAATGGTTGTAATAATCCAGCGAGATGTTGGTGTTTTACTTTAATTTGCTGGCATTCTTGACATCGTGCCAAATAATCTGCCACATCTTTCTTCATTCCCAGCCAATAATATTCCTTTCGCAATCCAGTAATCATATTTTGATACCCTGGGTGTCCAACGTAATGACTCCTATGATACTCATCCAATATCAGATTTTTAATACTGTGCTGGTTAGGTACGTACAACCTCCTTTTATAATACAACGTTCCAGAAGCATCCAAAGCATAATCCAGCTTTTTTTCTTTGCTGGTTGGTTGTTTTACTTGTTTTTTTATTTACTGATAAACATCATCTTACACGGTTGCCTTTTTAATCATTTCCCCGAAGGGGCTTTTCCGTTCACTGCAAGAAATCTCGTACAATTTTTGCAACTTGTGACTCAAGGCGTCCGCCACCTGATTCTCTTTTCCTTTTATATGCTTGATTTCAAAATCATAACCACTTAGGAAGTCCACCCACTATGCTTGCCTTCTGTATAGAGTGGGCTAGCTGTAGTAGTTTTTCAAGCTGTGGTGATCTGTCATTAACAGAAAATTTTCTTCCCATAAGGTAATGTCGCCACATCTTGAGGGCGTGAATCACAACTACATTCTAGATCGTAGGCAGAGTAGTTTTGCTCATGCTCCTTTAACTTTCTTGATTCATACGCTATTACCTTCCCTTCCTACATCAACACCCCTCCTATTCCTTCTTTAATTGCATTCGTTCACACCACATAGTATTTGTTAGGATTAGCTATGCTTAGAATAGGTGTGGTGGTGACCAAGTATTTAAGTTGCTCGAAACTTCTTTGACACTCAGGGGTCCATCTAAAGGCTCTTCCCTTTTCCTATAAGGAAGTGATGGGATAAGCTACCCTTGAAAATCCCTCCACAAACCATTTGTAGTAGCCTACTAACACCATGAAGGATTGAATGTCTACCACATCCTTGGGCAGCGACCACTCCATTATGGTCTTTATTTTTTCGGGATCCACAGTGATTCCTTCTTTGGTGATTATGCGCCCTAGATATTGTATTTTCTCCTTGAAGAAATCATATTTGCTGACCTTTGGATATAACTTGTGTTCTCGAAGGGTTTGTAATACTAACCTAAGGTGTTCTTGGTGCTCCTCCATCCTTCAAGAATGGACCAGTATATCGTCTATAAAAATCAGCACAAACTTATCCAAATACTGATGGAATACTTTGTTCATAAAACACATAAAAGTTGCAGGGGCATTGGTCAATCCAAAGGGTAACACCACAAACTCGTAATGATCGTATCTTGTTATGAAAGTTGTCTTAGCTATGTCTTCCTCTTTAATTCTGATCTGGTGATATCCTGATAGCAGGTCGATCTTTGAGAAAACTATTGCCCCTTTGACTTGGTCAAATAGTTCATCAATGCGGGGTAGAGGATATTTTTTTTTGACTGTCAGTTTATTCAGCTGCCGATAATCCATACACATGTGAAGAGTCCCATCTTTCTTCTTAACGAACAACAGCGGTGCTCCCCAAGGTGACACACTAAGGCGAATGTATTTTTTGTCCAACAACTCCTACAATTGCATTTTTAACTCCGTTAATTCTGGTATGCTCATTTTGTAGGGTGTCGGGGACATTGGGGCTACTCCTGGCACCAGTTCGATTGCAAAGTCTATGTCTCTTTTAGGTGGTAGGCCATGAATCTCTTCTGGAAATAAGTTTGCAAAATCTTGAACTATGGGAATAACTTCCAATGAAGTTGTTTTGTCTTTGGAATTGGCATAACCCACTTGAATGGCATAAATCTGACATCCTTTTCTGATGCATTTAGCTAGCTGAGAGGCTGTTATGGGCCGAATTTGCATTCGTCACTTAATTCCCTGCATCTCTTGCTTTATTCCAAACTCGTCCTTATAACTGATAGGTTTTACAATTAATTATGGACCAGTGTTTTTCTAACTAGTCCATACCGATCAATATATCGTACGAGCCAAGAGGAAGCAGATTTAAATCTGCTGTAACTGACTTTTCAGCTATCTTTAAAGGGCAGTTTTTAACCTTAGCATTCACCCGTCTTTTGGCCCCTGTTGCCAGCTGAACTAACCAAGGGTCCTTAAACTTAATAGGTTGTAACTTACAATGCTCCACAATCCTAGGACTTATATAGCTTAATGTTGCAGCAGGGTCAATTAAAACAGTTTCATCAAGGTCTAAGACTTTACCTTCAAATTCTACCATGATTGGCTGGTACTCCGCCTGATGATCCTCCAGAGCAGCATTAATCCTTGGTAGGCTTCGTCCTATATCGCTAACCATAGATGCTTCGTAGAGTTGAGAAACTTGTTCGATTCCTTTCCGTTGGGGACAATTTTTCACATAATGGGGCCCACCACAGCCCCAACATTGCACGGGGCGCTGGGCTATCCCTTCATTGTCTATTTTTCTAGGTTGTTCAGTGGTTCTGGACTCATTAGAAGGTTTTAATTAGAGCGGATTCTTCTACATATTTCTGTTGTTCTGTCCCTTCGCGTATCCTTTGTTACCCCCACCATGATTCCCTTTAACATTACTAGCCAGCTTGCTGCTTTTCTTATTGACCCATTTCTTCCCCAAACTTTCTCCCTTCTGCTTGCTTTGCTGGTAGCAGATTCGGGCTTTACGTATAGCCTCATCCATTGTCTTTGGGTTGTCGAATTCGATTCTTTCCCTCATGCTCATGGGTAAACTGCTGACAAACCTCTGTACTTTATCCTTTTCTTCCCGAATATAAGGCACATAACAGAGCAGTGAAGTAAAATGAGTAATCAATTCATCCATAGTTTGTTGTCGCAATCACAGGTCATGGAATTACCTAGCCTTCTCATCATAAAAATGCCCGGTCAGGTACCTTTCCTTGAAGTATCTTTGAAATTTCTCCGAAGTGATATTCTATTCGCTTACTCCTATTACCATTTTAACTTCTTCCCACCACAGGGTATCCTTTCCCTGTAGTTGGAAAATGGCCAATCATGCCTTGAGGATAGAATCGTACTCATACAGCTGGAAATATTTGTTCATATTAATCAACCACACCTCAGCTGCCTCCTCCTGTTCTTTGTCAAAGTGTAGTGGTTTAATCTTACAGAATTCCCCTTGCAACTCTACTCGTTGCCTTTTTGAGTTTTGTTGTTCGGAAGCATTGTCAGAATGCTCCTCTTCCCGTCCTTCTTATTCTTCGTGTTCTGTGGGGTGATTTTGCTCTTTTGATGTTCTTTGCTACTCAGCACTAGGATTCAATGGGTGCTTATTCCGTTTCTCAGACAGGATTTTTATGATCCTCTCCTATTCCATCACTAACCTTGCGTTGTCTTCCTGTAACGGGGCAATTTCATTTTTTAACTCTTGCATGGTATCCAAAATTGTCACATTTGTGTTGTGAGCCTCCTCTCCAAGCTGTACCCATATCTCGGGGTTATGTTTAGGACCCACTGCAGGGCCCTTCCCCAGCACATGCCTGTGTGACGCGCTGTTTTCTCTTCTCATTTTATCAGCTTCTGTTTTCCTTGTACTTAACCTAAAAGAAATAACAGAAGATAGGGTCAAGCATTAAAAAGAAATTATATTTTCCTTTTTGTTTTTTGTTTTTGTTTATGTTTTTTTTGTTTTTTCCTTGTCACCTGTAACTGCTCAATAGAGGCGAAAATGAATTTATATACAATTATCTGTCTACCATTTTCCAATTTCTAGTTCCTAGAGGCCATAGATTTCGTGACTGGGCTCTGATACCTCCTGTAATATACCTATCTATGGAACAGTAAAAAAAAAACAATTTTTTATTTTTTATTTACCCAAAACTAAATCTCGCATTAGTCACGTGTAACGAGGAATGTTTTAAGTTATATTCCTTTGGTCTTTATGTTCCACATGAGGAGTTTGGATAACGTCATTCTATTTTAATGTTGCTGGAAAAGTTTTCCTGTCGATTCATTGTTACGGCTGGCTTTACTGCTAGTAGTGCCAACTCTTAACACCCGACTTTGGTATTTAATTTCCCTGGCTCTTCCACGTGAAGGGATGAGGTCTAGGTGTCTCTAGAAGTTGCGCCCTCGATTTTCGCCACCCTCCTCAATGGTTTGGATGATCTGATTGCCATCCAAGGGCTGTGCTCCTACAGGAATTTCCCTCCTTGGTTTATTCGATGGCACGAGGCACCAAAACAGTCTTTCCAATGTTCCACAGAAGCTCTGGCAAGCCAATTACAAACCTCTCACGAATATTTCATTCTGTGAGAATGCCTTCGGTCCTTCATTCTATCGAGCAATCATCTGGAGGTTGCTTTGGTTACACAACTTGATGATTTCTTTGGTAAGCATTACGCTATGTCGTTTCTTAGATATGGTATGTCCGTTTATCTTGACTCTTACAACTTTTTGGAAGGATTTTGTTCATTCTGGTTAATGGGTTTTATTTTTTGATTTTGTCTCATGGTCGAGAGTGGTGTTGTCCTGCCTCCCGCGCCTGCTTCCTGGTCTGGTTGTCACCACCTGACCTCTCGGCTCTTCTAGTTCCTAACAGGTATGTTCACTCCTTGAACACTTCATGGACAATTGCAAGATGGATGTCAGTTATTCATGCTTCATTTGATAATAGAGGGGGTTTCACTCCCTCATTTTTCCTTAGCGCAGTCTAAACGGCCCACAACCTTACGTCCTTTCTTCGATTTTAGTCACAAATAAATGGTAAGGTTGCCACACCAAACTAGTCCTGTGCCTTCCGGTTACAGGAATGTTGACCCTGGGTGAAGCCATGCTGAACCAAGGTTCAAGATTTATCATTGTTTATATGCATGGGCATGCCTTCAGGCTTCCCTGAGTTGTTTGTAATTTAATTTTTCTATTTAAGAACATGGAATGGGGTAAATCCCTAGTGATTGACTCTCATTTAGTTACAATGGTTAATATAGTGTTCTATTGCTATTTTCTTCTATTTGGTATGTTATATTATAGCCCTCATGGCCTTACTGCGTGCTATTTTCCAGAGTATTGGTCCAGCTCTGCTATGTGAAGCGTTAATTGTTATAATAGTTTTGTTTTCTAGCATATTTCTCCAAGATTAAGGAATTAATGGCGGTTTATCCAAGGTTATCTTATTGCAGATCTTGTTACCTTTATTTTGATAATGTATAGTCTTTTACAATGAGATATCTATGTTGGTATTTATTTGACAAGTCTCTCCTCGTTGCATTCGGTAAAAGGTGCCTTGTAACAAATACAAGGTACCTGTTTTTGCAACTCCACGGTCGTATGTGGGCATTCTCTCACAGGCCCTTTAGCCATAGCACTCGATTGAGGTACCCAGTAAATGATTTCATGACTTTGAATACATTTTTATCCAAAACCTAGCACCTCTATATAGAGGTCTCGAAGCTACTTCAATGTAACAACAACATTAGTAGTTTTCATTGAAGGCTTGATATAAGACATATTCTTTACTTCTGTCATTTGTCTACATTCTTATATGTCTACTCACAATGCAGCTTTCGTTGGAAATGTTATTGTTGTGAATGGGTAAGTTGACATGACTCAGTGTATGATTTTCTTTTTCTTAAACACTATACTTCATTCACTCTGCCACTACAGTTCTTTTCCCTGGGCTCCTATAGTTGAAGGACCTATTGTCCGCACCTGAGAGTCCTGTACTTATTTTCTGTAAATTATAGTATGTTTTCACGTGTTCTATTGTGCATGTGGGGAGGTATGTTCACATTCAACTGCTGCCTACAATGTAAGCTTCCTTTTGCCCATTTCCAGGTGTCAACCTTTTGCTTTTCAATTGCTACTACGAGTTCATAAGTATTCCCACCCTAGCCGAAGGTTTCTTTCCCATAGGTCCCTTTCGTCACTACCACCTCCATTTTTTTTTTAAGGAAAGAAAATAAAACAATAAATCTCTGCACGAACTCTAGCTCGGGGCATAGTAAGGAAACTCCTATAGTAAGATAAAGGTGTCACCCTACGAGTTTCTGTAATAAAACTCCATATATTATAAAATGTAACTCAACAGATTTTCACCATTCATTCTGTCGTATAGAGTTCTTTTACGTACCTGAAACTTGCGGACCTTTAAGATCTTGCCGATTGTCACCCAAAACTAGGTCTGCTTCGATTCATCGCCCAACCATGAGATTTGTCTTTCGAAACGAGAATCTCCCCCTTGCTTCTTGCTAGACCGCAATCTTTCGCAAGCTGCTCATACAGCGAGCAGGGCTATCTCGTCATCACCGGACTTAGCCACTTTTCTTCTTCTTGGATATCTTTTTTTCCCTCTCTGCTTGTCACTACAGCGTAGATTTTTCCTCCCCCCCCTCTTTTTCTCTGGAAACTTTCTAGTTAGGGGAGTTAGCTAGGGGAGGTAGCTCTTCTTTGCACAACCAACTAAAAACCTCATGAAAAAAAAAGATTATATTTAAATTCTAAACAAATAATAATAACTGATTAAATTTATTTTACCACAGTAAATCAAATATTTACATTTTATCTAGGTACATTACAAATAGTTACAAGTTGGAAATTAATATTCGGAACGATAAGCTTATCTTGCTATCGTGGTTCTCCTAACTTGTAATTCCCAATCCAATAGTAAAGTTATTCCCTTCTATTTTTCCAAAACCCTTGCACTACAATCAGATCTGTGGCATCTGAACTATCATGTTAATGAACTCATTTGAGTTGGTTTGGTTTCACAGGGATTGATTCGTTTATCATGGTGGTTTATTCTATCTCGAACATATCTAGCAAAGGCGACCTCCTTTGATTTGGTAAATATTTGCACACCGCTGGAGTTTAAATTTTTCTCTTTATGAATGGGCAAAGGAAAATGTTAAGGTATAGTTTTATAAACACGATCACAACACTGTTGAGAAGTGTATCATTACTCGTAACCAAAAATATAAAATGGACTGTAAAATATATTTGTAGATTGTCACTGGGCGTGCTATTTTAATATTAAAATGAAAATTAATATTATTAAATTGGTAAAATCATTTATTAGTCTTTTGAAATTATTATTTTTATGTTATGAGTCATTAAAAAAAGCTCCAGCTAATCTTAAATTTTTAAAGAGCACTTTATCAGATTATTATGTGTAGGTTCGCGATGCCAAGTTCACGATTGCTTTTGCATGAAGAACAAAAAGCTGCTCACATGTGTTCGATCCTTCAACCTAATTCATTAAATCCTCGGTCAATATTTTCATTCAACCTATCATTCAAGTCAGAACCACTAACGAGGCTGCCAAGTGCACTAAACAACGTGGCCGTTGATGAAACCACTCATAAGGATCCAAGTCAAACAAAATAGTCATTAATATTATGATTTAACCTATCATTCTAGTGAAAGCTACTAATTAGCACTTAATTTTTCGATTTATATTTTCTTTTGATATTTGTTCAAAGCTACTAATTAGCACCTAATTGATTGATTTATAGTATATCATATTCTAAAAATTATATTCTTTTGATATTTGTTTTTACCTTTGGTTAGAAATTTATTTAAAATTGTTAAAATAGTAAATTTTAGTTATAAAATATTATAAATTATTTATCCTTTTATTTTCATTATATTAAATTCTAATTTTTTATATATTAAAAATGTATTCAAATATTTAAAAAAAAAATATCACAAAATTATATAAAAAAAAATTAATGAAATATACACCAAATATGAAATAAAAATATATTTTTTATATATTTCAAATGATATTATTATTATATTGCTTTATTATTATTTTCATTATTTCTAGTATTGCTTTACCTCTCATGTTGTTGTGAAATTACAATAAATAGTATTATCACTTAATATAATTGTTATTTTATTGATAAAAATAGTTATAATATTATGGGAGTTGTATTTTGAAGATATGTTTTAGTTTATTGGTCTAAGAAAATAAAGGTGTATAGATAATATTTATAGGAACATAGTTATTAATTTTAATAAGAATATTTTTATTTTAGGTTATATTTAGTGGTTATTTTTGTTTTTAATTTGAAAAGTAGTGTTATTAGTAATATATTTTTTCTTGGAGGATAAACTACTACATTTTGCAACCATGGTCTTAACATCTTCTTAGTGCTGCTAAAAATATTTCATCGATTGGGTAATTAAGGGATCGATAAACTAAGATAGTTAGTCATGTAAACTCCTCGCAATGTGAGGAAATGTGCCACTGTATACATGCAACCTCAGGCTCATCTCATTATGGTAATTACACCCCTTGTGATGGGCCCTTGGCTATGATGGTATCCAAATCATTTCCTCATTAGCTCAACACCTTTGGCACAAATACAAAGGCATAGTCATAGCGTGCAACCCAACTGTCCCCTTTAGCATTGGATTATGGCATAGAATTCACTCCCAATCCCATCTATTGTCATGAATATTTTGATCCTCCTTCAATATAACATTATTATCTTTTTTCATACATTTCCTAGCAACTAGTGGCCTTAAGTGATTTTTATCGCATCCCATCCCATTCATGTTGTTCACCCTCCCATGAGATGGATAATGGTCGAATCTACAACCAAGGAGACCAATCAACTCTTCCACAAAGAGGCCACGCTTGTAGCAAGGAAGAAATTAAATATTTCTGAGGAAAAGGTTTAATCTAAGATTTTCGCTCATTGATGATGAGATTGAGGCCATAACTATTACATATTTTCCAAACATAGGTATCAATCACATCCATGACACCAAAAATTTTAGAACCATAGAGATTTATTGGCATATTAAGTTAATGGTAGTGCACACCTTCATTGGTTAAAAGGTTGAAATATTATAAATGTGTCCGCATTTGGATAGGGTTGAGAAGAAGTGATTCATTCCTCTTTCATTTTGGAAGTGGCTTTCTAAAAAGAAAGGTGGGATATTTTCTTTTGAGATTGGACTTGACACTTGATATTGTTGCCGACATTCTCAATATCTGTGCCCATTTGTAGAACTGGTGCTAATGTTGCATGTTTGGTTTTCCTTACATTTCTTCTTTTCAACTCTCTAGTTTTTATGTGTCTATTAGGTTAGAATTAATAGGTAATCTTGGTTTATTTACCAAGAAAATCAACCTTGTGAATTCTATATGTTTGGTAGATACATTAATTTCTTTTGGATAAATTTGTTTCCTAATGGGTAAGCTCCATAAAACTTAGTCGCTCAATGGAAGATAATCTCGCTTAGGATAAGCTTGTATGTCATGTTAACATGGTTGTTGGGCTAAAAAATAAGATGTAATGTCTCTTTGTGCTATGCATATTTTTAAAATTTTAAATAATAGAATAGTTTACTTTAAAAGAAATGTTCTAAAAAAATCTCATGAAATCAATGTCCAAATCAAAAAGTAGCATTAACAGTAATATCATTTTCTTATTTTTGAGGTTAAAACTACAATACAGAATTTATCTTCTCTTTACTTATTTTCTTTCATTTATTCTAGAGCATATTCCCTCAAATATTTGAAGGAGATTCTTCAATTCTCTATTTTATGTTGAGAGACTTTCTATTTCAACCAATGCTAAATTAATCTGAGCTTGATCTTCAACTGGTCTCTCCTCTTGACAGACAACTATTTTGATACTAGGAGAACATATCTCATTTGGCTAGTCGCTTATTTTTTTCGAGGGTCCTTTTTATTCTTCTTCCTTTTCTTCTCCTTCTCTCTGCTATTTCTATTAGTTTCTTCTTCATATAGGGCCTACAACCTATTCCAAATTTCCTTTCCAAACTTGAGATCCATGACATTCTCAAGGTCCATGGAAATGAATATTTCTTTAAATTGCATACTTGGCTTGGGAATTCCATTGTTGAGTTTTTTTTGGAAGGGGTTCTTCGCCATAACCATTTATGACCACTTTCTAAAACTTAGATCCGTGAGTAGATATTCTTCTTTTACCTTCTCTCTCCATTCTTGAAAGTTTGTGACATTGAGTAGTATATCACTTTAATGATCCATGATTCACCAGGATCTTCCTTCTAGCGACTAAGATGCAACAAAAGGAACCAGGATCTCATACCAATTGTTGGAAACTTATTTATATTGTGGGGGGAGGAGGGAGGGGATGAATTAATATAACATTGAATGTATCATCGCAACCAATTTTTATGAAATAATTAATCAAATAATTGAACACTTAGATAATCAACAACATAGTAAATGAATAACAAATATCATCATGCATGCAACTTTAAAACACAACATAAAAATAAACACAAATGGACACCATATATTTTAGGTCGAAACCCTTAAGGGGAGAAAAACCAGCATACTGTTGCTCTGCTAGTCTTCTTATTAATCTTCAATCTTTTCTTTTATGTAGATTTGCATGCCCCAACTAGTAGGAATCCAAACTCCCTCTACATCATTTGTTGGTGCCTACTTTCCAGGAAGCCCCAAATCCCTGTCTATGTTGGCCACCACTAGATAGGAAGCCCGA
Source organism: Pinus taeda (assembly GCA_000404065.3). Classification (NCBI taxonomy): domain Eukaryota; kingdom Viridiplantae; phylum Streptophyta; class Pinopsida; order Pinales; family Pinaceae; genus Pinus; species Pinus taeda. The sequence goes on along the minus strand of APFE031390280.1, from coordinate 62,550 downwards.
ACTCCCTGTTTAGCAAGCCACAACTTGTCAAAGGCCCCTACCTCCCCAAATAATTTCGTTGGCCACCACTAACAAGGAAGCTGAAACTCCCTATCATAGCATGCCAACACTTCCTGGAGGCCCCAACCTCCCCAATATCAACTCGGTAGCCACTACCAGATATGAAGCCCTAACTACCTATATTAGTAATCCACCACTTTCCGAAGGCCCCAACCTTCTTAAACACCATGGAAAAAACTTTCATTCAATTTCGTAGTGGGTCCTCTTTTGCAACAATAAAACAACAACAACCATCCTGCAATCAACACCAATAACACCAAAAGCTCACACAACCATACTCTAAGGGTAGAAGTACAAATAGTCACTCAACCATGAAACATAATCATCAATTTTAGTTTAATACAAGGCAAGATACATAGCATCTATAGTGATGTACTAAACCTCTGCAACATTAACTCTTGATATGATTACTGCTACATGTATATGATTTAGCCTCATTATCCGAAGTAGCTAAATTAAGTTTCAAACACGACATGATATACTTATACTAATTTTGTCTTCAGCAAATTGGACCAAATTAGCACACTAATTTCCTTCCAGTTATCTTGATGACCATATCAAATAGAACCTGATCAAGATGTCACTCACACCATATACCATGGGAAAATTCCATGGAAATGCTTGTGGTTTTACTTTCCCAACATACAGGTTGTCTCATTGACCCATAATAGGATGCCTAAGGTGATTTTTTTGGTCACACCATTGGAAGACAATGACAGTGTACCAATGCCATGAGCCGACTATAGAAAGCCAATGAAATTTTGTAACCTTCTGAAATTTATCTCTCCTCAATCCAAAACTTCAAGTACCTACAACACCACTTTAGTAAAAAAAAAATATCACATTACAACACATATTTCTAACCTTCTATAGAATCAACCAACTACTACAACCATGATTCACCAAAAATCATGCCAAACACAATTTCGATACACCTCCATCACGTAACTTGTCAACAAAGCATACTGACAATCCAAGACATGACATATGAAGGTTGACATCTGCAAAAGAGGAAAAGCTAAGTATTTTAAGGAATATGTTTTTCCTTTGTTAGAGTTAATAGGATAACTATATTGTTCCAATTCATTCTTATAGATTATCATAGTTCCAATGTAGTCTTCTAGAAAGTTGTTAGTTTGCAATGTAGGAGTAAGTTGTAGTTCAGTAGGTGTCATTATCCTCCAAGTTGTAATTATCTAGTTGCAGCACATGTAGTTGGAAATAATATTCAATGTCAACCCTAAACACTTAGTTAACTGACTCTCTAATTTTAATCAGCTCCTCATGCAAGATTAATTACAATTTCTAACTGAATGTAGGTAAAATATACTGTTATAATTGTCTTTTGTCATTTTAATAATCTTAAAATATGGATATTGTACTTACTTAGGTGTGTCTATTATCCTGTTTCTTAGGGTTGAGATTATGCTCCCCTCAAACACAAGGCCTACAACAATGTGTGTGCTTTTAACCCTTTTGCTCAACATGTTGACTATGCTCCACTCTACTCACTTCCACAGTCAAAGGTAGAGCCCACAATCTTGTTGCTAGTTACAATTTTCCTTCATCTAACTCCATAACTTAGAAAGGTAGAGCCCATTAACATGCAATTGTATTTGATTGGTGTAAAACCCCATTTACCTCTCTAACCCTACATTCACCTCTGCAAAAATTAGGATCAATGGCTTTGTACGCCTAGTGTAAGTAGGTGACCATTTTCAGTAAAAGTGGCATTGGAGAGCTCCTCTCTTTCTCTCCACAACTCATATTGAATGACAATCCTATCATTGAGTTTAGACTCTCGTCCTTGTGTGGCTTGCCACTTTCACATTGTAAAAGCCACCAATAGATAGCTAAAAAGAAAGTTTTTGGCTTTGTCATGCAGATTTGTGCAAGCTTGTATTATCTCATTCATCAAAATATTACACTAATTAAGCTTGGCACACTATCCACAAAATTCTACTACACATATGGTGCTAAGGTGAATTCACCTTCGGTGTAGATAAATGGCATAACGTTTTTAGCAGTAACATAACATGTGAACTAGACCTGCAAATTTGTAATTGGTACTATTAGAGCTTCAAAAAATCATCGACCTCCTCGACCAATCCCATACCATTAATGTTATAAAATTATATATTACAGAGAAATGGAAAACATAAAATATTGCAAAAATATAAACACATAAAATGCATAAAATGAGAGAGACACAGATATATGTGGTTCACCCAGTTTGGGCTATGTCCACAGAGAAACAACCAGTCCCTCCTTTTATATTATCCAGCAAACTGAAGAGATACAACCTACAACAGATCCGCTATAACACTCTCTTTGCTCTCAATCTCCTCTCTCTTTCTCACTCAAAATACAAATCTACATAGATGCAATACAATTCCCTCATATATAGTGAGGGGTTGCCTTCTAGGGAAAAAAACCCTAAATTAAACATAACTTCTACCGTCAGATCTTTGCCTAATGAATGGCCCAGATTGAATATAAATTACTATACTTTTGCAAGGCAATTTTCACATCTATTCTTAGCTTCGAGGGCACTGCCCCCGAAACCCCCCACCAAGGGGGGCTCCCCAAAGGTCGTAGCCCACCCCCCCAGACCCCCTGTGCAACGAATATTTTTACCAGCGGTGTTGCTGCCCCATTTCGAGCTAGGGTCCAATGTGGCCATACCTTTCAATACAGAAGATAATCAAGCTCCACACACAATAGCTGATAGATGGTGAGCTCTCATTTCTTTCTACCATGCTTCCTAGCGCCCTGAAAATCCTTAGTTACATCCTCTCCTTCCATTGATAAGCATGGTTATGGTGCATGTCATGAACATGAATAGGATATTCCCACTCTAGCTAGAGGGAATTCTGCTAAAATCTACAATTGTAAAACATCTAACACCTCTGACATTTTATCTATAACTCGCATGATTTGTACAAAACCCGATGGATCGATATATTATTTGTATAGAACCAGATGCCTATCAAGGTGCTTATTTCCAAGATACAGACCCGAATCCCTATCGTCGAGTCACATAGCTCTCTGTTTGGAGGAGAAAAAATTATTTTCGAGATCGAACCAGATCCCTACCTTGGAGTCACATAGCCCCCTTCTTGGAGAAAAAGAACTTTAAAAATGATAGAGAAATCCAACATAGACCCCTTATTGGAGAAAATTAACTTTAAAAATGATAGAGAAATCCAATGCAACATAGTAACAAAGGTCACATAACTCCCTTCTTGGACAAAAACTACATGCATGTTGCCTTTATCACATTATGGACAAGTGTCCAAAGATAAGGACCCAATATTTAGTTATCAAATAAGTTGTCATTGATATTTAATTAAAGTGACTAACAAATTATAATTTGTTAATTAATTTGTAAACCGATGCTTTTGAAAATTTATGCATGAAGCATATGTGGCTGACTGAATTTTATAGTGGATAAACATATCATTCTCTGGTAGGTTTATATTTGATTTCTGGGAAAATTTGCATAACTTTTATCATCAAATCTAGGATTCATACATCATGTACCATGTTTATGAATGCTTCATTGGTTTAAGTTTTAGACATTTAGCAGCCTTCATTCTTCTTTTTTTGTATTTTTCTCTAACTTTGAGTTTTGTGATAGTTTCCTTGGGCTTCAATATGTCTTGTAGGTGTGTGCTTCTTTTGACAACTTCAAATATGTCTCAGCATGGTAAAGGTGGTAAAGTAGTTTGGTCAAGTAGTAGGATTACATCGTTTTCATGCAAGTATCACAACTCTTTCAATCACGATTTTTGTTATATGTCACCCATACGCCCGTAGTGTAGGAGGACACAAGAAATATGAATTCAAGTCCCATCACCAACTTTGGCCTCTAGAGTTTTGATGTTTGAAATCAATTTGCAAGTCGTCCCACCCGTGTAACCCATTCAATCTGAAGCTTCTGAGGAAAAATTCAAGTTAGTGCTTTGCATATTTTTCCCATCATGTAAAAGGAATTCCTTGTTATTTCTTCGAGGCAAAAAACCAACCCTTTTGCATTTTGTAAACTAATGCATTTCATAAAATAATCATTCCCAGACGGAGGTACCTGTATACTGCTGATAAGATTGTGCTCTTGTTACTAGCATAACTGCATGAACCATTTTCAAGTATACACCCTCTCTACTTCATATAATCTTTCAAAAGTGCCTTTATTCCACTGATCTGCAGCAATACCAATCTAACTTCAATTCTCATCAAGACAAACCTAGAAATATATTGTATAATGGTGTCCTTGAATTTTGTCTTAGACATTTAAATAAGTTGAAAATGTTAAATATTATGGAACTTCCCTTACTAGTTAAATCCCTGTACATTGCTTCCAATTGAATTGTTTATGTTCTGATATTAAAATTCAACATCCTCCAGTATTTTGTTTCCTAAATATATGTTAGACATGAAAATTTAAATTGTACACAATGTGTTTTTTATTCCATTTTCCACAGAAGTGGCCTCACCACAAATGTCAACCACTCCATTTCTCTCCCTTAGTGAAACATCCAAATTTAATATTTTATATCCTACATTTAGCCAAGAATCTAAAGGTTGTTAGCTAATATCTATATCAGACACAACAGTTTCAAATGTTCTAGCCAAACAATTTGCTAGTTTCATGATGTATAAATGTGAAAGCGTCAAAATATTCATTTCCATCACAATCACAGAAAAAGCTCTCCTCTCCAAAATTATGGGCCGCATGACTACCAAAGACTAACTTATTTTGAACTACTAACAACAAATACCCTCTAAGTCTAAATGGACCCACCATAGAATTCCATGAATGTTGCCACACATCAGATCAGGATTGAGAAAAGCCCACCCATGTGCATACATATTACCATCTCTTGTAGTCAATGTCATTTCTTGAACTGCTTGAGAGGAGCTACTACCCAATTACTAGTCTTTGTTTCTAAAAGAATTTACATTACATCATAATATACCCCTAACCAAGAGGGGATGAAAGGTAGATACATGAACCTTTCAATATGCAAACATTTCATACAACCAAACTAGTTTTGCATCCACCTAATAAACTAGAAATATATTTTCCACAGCATTGATGGGCACCTTTCTTGCATATATCGATAAAGAACATTGTTGAGATAGCTGGGATTTTGGAAACAAATGCTAGTTAGGTTGTAGCTGTTGAAAATAAGGCAGAGTGCCTTACAATTTTTCCTTATACATATGTTGACTAATTTATACTCTAGTGTTGTGGTTGGGGGCGATGAAATTGCAAATTGACATTGCTTGTCGACAGGGACTACCACTACACAATTTCCCTTGTTTTAATGAATTTATCTAAGCCTTTTTGAGGTTCTATGTCATGAAACAAATATTAATCAATGCTCAACATATCACCAAGGTGATTTGGACCTCAATGCATATGATAATAATCATTTTTCCTAATCATTTAGCTCAACCACATGAGATAAATGTGACTAATATTTGGACATTCTTTATATTTTAAGTAAATAAATATATTTCTTAAGAGAATTTTTTAATTTAATTTATGTAGGAGTAAAAATGTAAATTAGTACACACATAAATTTATAGAATTAGTTGCACGCATTTTAGGTTGGAGGATTTTTTATTTTGTTAATTTTCCAATAAGTTGAAAATTGGATGGACATGATTAAAAATGAGGACTATGATTAAATGCAACCCATTTGTTTCCATTTCTAAAATATACATCATCAACATAATTAATTCCTATGTAATTTTTTTCCATATAAGGTGTGACCACAACAAATAAAATAGTGATTTGAAATTTCCCTTAATTTGTTTATTTCCTAAGGGGTGATAGGAGTTGAGGGTGATCATTGGCTTCATAAATAGAATTATCTTATTCTTAGAGTTTTGGACATGCTACAAATAATCAAGCATAAGCATGCATCTTTCTCCATGGGCTTTATGAGGTTATTTCTCTTCATGTGAAAAAAATAATTTAATTGTAGCAAACCCTTGCAATATAGTATGTTATCTCTATTTTGTTTCTTCTCCCCTAGATATCAAATTGAAAATCATATTCAAAAGTATTTATTTTCAGTTTAAATGTTTGAGCACTTACTCATTGAATCATGTTCTTAGACATAATAATAGGGAAGAATATTTTTGAGCAAACATGGGCTTACATGATGCAATTGATTTAATGGCTAAGGTATTGTAGTGGACTTTGGCAATGGTAAGTAGGCATGTGAGTTGCATGCTACTTCTTCCTTTGGGTGATTGTAGGGAATTCATATTGATCAATTTAGTCTTCAACATGAAATATTTGATGTTAGTTATTACTCTCTCTATCTTTCTTGCTCTAGGACGAGTTTGTTGATGTGTGGAAAATCAATGATTCATGTAGGATATAGTTTATCTCAATCTAGGAGCTTTAGTTTGCGAGAGTGGTAGGAATATTAGATGCTTCTAGGTGGAATACCTGGGTGAGGATGTGAGCATTATACATGTTCTTACTCTTCATGTTCACTATTTTGGTCCACTTAGAAGAGGTTTCTCTACTTTCCAATCTTGGTCTGTGGATGGGAACTTCATTTTTGGGTTGTTTTTTTTAGAATTCTTCATATTGGTAGTTCTTTAGTTATTTTCCATCTAGTTAGGGAACTTTATCGACCCTATGCTAGATCTCAATATTGTGAATAAAATTGGAAAATGTTGGTGAATGGGAGAATCTTTAAAGGGGATTATAACATAAAAGTAGAGAAAGAGATTTAATCCCCACAAGGGGAGATCCTTCAAATACAACATATGTATAATTGGGTGGAAAATAATCTTGTACCAACCATGGAGATTCTACTAGAACAAAAACTGTAACTCCAATAGGATGATGATGAAATTGGCACTCTCTAAAATCAAATTTAGGAGTTTTAGCTCAACATGAATAAAATCAATCTGGTATTTTATTATTTTGGTAATTTTGTTAGTTATGGTAATGTGATGATTCCTGATTTGAATGATAGTGGTCCCTCATTGGATCCAAATCATTTACACATGTAATATCACCATTAATTCTTAGTTAGTTAGCATAGAGGTTAAACTTTGTTGGGTTTTAGGATTTTTTGGAGGATGTATGAATTTAGGAATCATGGTATTCAATGGATTTTTGTTAGATATAAAGCTAAAAGAAAATACCATATTATTTTCCTTCACACATAATATTTTTAATCTTGTTTTACTATTGCAACCCAAAGTGCATATTTTAATATAATATATTCCCTATTTTGATTAAAAAGTGTTTTCTTCTTGGTATCAGGTAGATATTGAAATCATTGTTATTCATCTCTTCATGATGTGAGGGTGTTATTTGTATATTTCTATGATATGGTTTCTCTCATGTGGATAGATTGTTTGTTTAAAAATTGATAGAAGAAATTGAGGAAATTGGTGTACTTCATTTTCAATTTTTGGTATATTGCTAGTATGATGATGATGATGATGGTGATGATGATATTGATCTATCTTATAGTTTTGTTTTTCTACTATTATAATTATATTATTCATGACGATGATGATAAATGTCCACTAAGAGAAAATGTAGTTTATCAAAATTACTTGGATTTATTTAAAAGTTTATTTATGTACTTGGAAAAGATGAAGAGAATCATTCTATATCATCATAATTTTGATGACTTAGGAGTTTAGGAAGGTTAGTGTTGTGAGAAACATTTTGAAATGGTGATTTTATTTGGGTATATGAATAAAAAATTAGAGATTTCTTTTCATCTTCAACCGTTTTAGTTAACAAAGATGATAGATAATATTGTCCCATGAAAATTTGATAATTGGTAAATGCCTTCTTTCATTATGCAACTCAAAAGATTTTGTTGTTATTTTAGTAATGTTAATTTTCTTCTTTACATTAGACAAATCAAAGAGATACTATTCATATTGTATATTAGGATTGATTATATCCTTGTAGTATCTTAATTTTTTTTTATTCTTTAATTCTTTATTGCACTATAGATTCCTCTTAAATTCAGATGTAATAATATTTTTAATACGATTAGTGTTATACATAATGACTTCTTCCTTTATTATTCAATGATTTATCTAATACTTGGCATCTTTATGATATCCTATCTTTAGTGTGGTTTGGTTAAGGTTTGAAGCAATTTTGGTGAACCTCTTATCATCCATGTCATTTATATTTTTATTATAGATTAGGAGCTAATCATAACTATGTTTTGAGTAGGGGAAATACTTGATGCTATGAGGAGGATAAGAAAGGGAATATCTAATGTTTTGATTTCAAGATCATAAACTACACAATTATTTTAAATATCCTCTATATTTCGCCAATATTTTGTACATACATTATATCCTCGGAATTCACATAAATATATGATAAAAGGAGTGATGAGAGTATTAGATAGGATTTGTTTTCTTGTCCCATAGCCAAAGGTCAAGTAATTTACTAGTTTTCTCATTTCAATAATAATATTTACATTCTCCATTTATCATTTTCCCAATGTTATAGCTTCAATTGAACTTGTGTTGACTTTTATTATGAGATATTTACATGAAGAAAAATGATCTAGGTTGTTATCATCATATACAAAAATATAATAAGTGAGTTTTTTTTTAATTTAATTATCATAACATTCATTTTTCCTATGCTATTAGTCATACATGTACTAGAGCAGAAGCCCTTCAAGATAGCTAGTTGGTTACTAATTTTATAAAGACCACTTTCCATAACGATAATAGCATTAGTTCAGAGAAGAATGATGAAAGCTATATCTATAAGAGTTGGGCTGACACAATCCACATCTTCCAAATAGTCTTCTAATTTGTCGATGTATATACCAAAAAGGATAGGGGATTGAGGATAACCTTTCTCGACTCAATTATAGTTAATTTCTTGCAACTAGCCCTCAATGTTCCTAAACCTTGAAATCAGGTTCTCATAGAACTTATTGTAATAGTTGTTAGCTCAATAGGAACTCTTGGCTCTTCCAACCTATTTCAAAGGTTAGTCCTAGGCAATGTTCCAATGTTGAAATTATAACAAGAAGAGGCTTCATTTGACTCGTGCCTTAGTCAAATGCAGAAATTCAATTTTCCACATTAGTATGATGATTTGGATTCCATCTAGCTAGAGTGGCATAGCCTTATCCCCTGGTTAAATCAGTAAATTCAAGTTTGTAGGCTAGAAGTAGAGTTTTGCATGGGTTGATTGATAAAATTTAACAATCTAGTTGAATTATTGTTAGTCAACCTCAGTTATCTAGGATCTAGTCTGGAATAGAGTTAGTAGGAGTTTACTTGAGTAGTAGATTTTTTGTTACTCATTGATCTCTCAATTAACTAACCAATTTATTAAAAATAGACCCAGTCATGCATGGAATTCGAATTTCCTAGGTGAGTGGAGGGAAAAGGCATAAATTTATATCTTGTTGTATACTAGTTGAGTGAATAGGATTTTACATCAGAGCATGTGATCAATTCCTTAAGGATTTATGCAAGGAAATAGTGAATTATCATACTCTTTAGGAGCTAATTTCATTTCCTCAAGCATTGTGCAAGCAAATAGGAGGAAAGTTTAGGCCTATTTTGGCTACGTGTTGGTCAGAGTAGTTCAGTGAGCAGGAGATCATAATTACAGTGCAAGGTGTTCTTCATTTGTGAACTAGTCATTATTATTGATCCATATTATCATTTGAACTAATGAAAATTAGCTGAGGGGCCCTTTCCTAGTTGGGTTCCCCTGTAAAATCATTATGTTCCTTGTATTTTGATGTTTGCATGTTATTTCATGTGTTTCTATCATGTGTTTTCCTTTCTGAAAATATGGTAGAAGAAGTTTATGTCTCTTGATTTTAGCTCAAACTCATTAGCTATAGAAAAATTCTTTCCATTTCTACATGGTATCAGAGCTACATAAGACTACATAGGAACCTTACTCTAGATCTTCTTTGAGAGAGATTTTGATTTGCAGAGATTTTCTATCAAAGAATTTTCTTCAATGTAGGAACAATGCCCTTTTATGCATTGGGGCTTCAGTATGCATTGGGGGACACTTCAAATTTCATAGCTTGGAAAGTCTTATCGTTGCTACAACATTTCAAAATTTTCAATACATTCTAATTTTGGAGCCTACTTCTCCATCATATCTACTGTTTCCTTGGTCGTTGAGTGTCATTTATAGTCATTCTATATGTTTCAAGTATTCTTGATAACCCTTATGTGTCTCCACATGGATTAGAACATATACATTTCTTTTCATCATCGTAATACCTTTGTTGTTGTAAAACAACACTTTTTAGCCACTCATAAACACACATTGTTCATTGTACTTGTGGAATTTATGTAAAGTAGCATTTTGATGTCTATTTATCATTATCCAATATTGTCTAGGTTTTCTTGATGAGTTGGAATGTGTTGAACATGATTTTATGCCTAAATGCATTGTGTTCACCCCTTGTTTTTTCTTCTAGTCTTAGACAAATTTTGATTGTTCAAGTGAACCCATTAAGGTAAGGAGTGTGTGAGTGCACTCTTAATTGTGTTCAAGAGTCCTTGATTATTTAGAAGTGCACCCTAAACCCTACAAGAGTGCTTAGAACACTCTTAAAGCATATTTCCCCTTCCTTGTTCTAAAATGCGCCCTTGAAGAATGAAGCCTTCCTTTGAGCACACTCATTCAACCCAAAGGACCATTCCCTCCTTGAGCACATGAGCACACCCTGAAGACCCAAATATTAACACCTTCAACCTTCAGCAATTCGCCTTGTGCCCTCCTTTGCCCCTATGAGCACATGAGCACACCTTAAATCCCTGAACCCCTATCCTTCACCACTATGCCATCCGAGCTACACTTCCTTCTTAAGTTCATGGGTGAAGCCTAAAGCTCCAAAGTTTATCCCTTAATCCCTAAGGAATGTGACTTGCACCCTCCTTATCCCCCTTGAGCTCACAACACTCTTGGAAAGCTCGAAGTCTCATCCTACGACCTTCAAACATGAGTTGTATGCCCTCCATTGAGTACCTCTATCTCTTGAGAACATGAGCACATCTGAAAGCCTTGGAGATTCTTCTCTTCAACCCTTTAGCCTTTCATAGTGCACCCTTGGGCCTAGAATCTCTCCGTTCTCCTTTTAAGTGCACTATTAAGGCATGAACAAAACATCTGCATGCAACATGTTATACTAGGAGAATTTTTAGGCTATTGTTTTCTTTCCATGAGTGATTACAGTTATAGGAAGAGTGTGGAAGGCACGTATAAATAAGATCGGTCAAAAAATGAAGAAAAAGGAAGCATTAAAGAACAAAGAACTCATTGAATTCTTGATGATTGAAGCATCCTAAAGACCCCATAATGTTAAGGCCCCTTTGGAAGTTGTTGATGGTGTTGGACCTGCTAACAATTAAGGGATCTCCTCGGTATGAAGTCCCAACTAGACCTCACAACATTTGGTGTAGGAGTCCCATCCAGTATGATGGACCGATTATCATTATCTTAAAGGTTTTCCTTAGCTCTTGCTCGCCAGCACATGAGAGTGGTCGTATTTGACTTCTAAAAACGAGGTCTGCATCCCTGGTGAGTGCTCGTGTTAATTTTGTCAACATTATTTCACTGAAAAGGGAGATGGATGAAGTAAGTCTCTAGTCGAAAGGAAAGAGTTCCAACTCTGTCCGATACATACAACACAACTTTCGATGGAGTAGTCCACACGGATGTGACAATCACAAACACATAATGAAGAGATAACATGTACAACACTCAACGGAGTAGTCCACACCAGTGCGACAATCATTATAACAAGTTTATGAGAAAGGTTTTGTCTAGTGTTCGACAAGGCAACCCATAGAGACAAGACAAAGTTAACAACTTAAACAACACATTTTCATAAACATATGTATTAGAACAATCGAAATAGTTCAATTGTTTTAACACAAGTTAAAGAAACATGCATTACAAGTGTTCAAAGATTAGTCTTACAAACAATTACAATACATCTGTGAAAACGTATTGGCTTGTTATCAAGCTTCTTAATTAAGCGAAAGTTCTAAGACACATTGGTACATCATACATCACTAACCCCGTAAGTGGGGCATTGGAGCCACTGCTCGCTCCTCAAAGAAAAGACTACATACTCTCAAGGCTATGTGGGAGTAGCCAAGGTGAAAACTTCCTTTGGATGTACAAATGAGGGGTATTATAGCCAAGGGTAAAACTAGCCCTTGTGACTGTTTGACTTCCCTCATGATTATTTACTTATTTGAATCTTCAAATTTACATGATTCTTCATATTACATGTGGGTCTCTTGGACTTCAACGTTACATTATATTTATTTACAATAGTATGGCCCAAAATAGTGATTTGGGCGAGATGGCTCATGACACAACTAGACACGAAAATGCTGGTATGTCCATTCTGCTACTGGTGTGCATGTTGAGTTGCAGTTATGCTGAGTGATGGATTTCCTCTTGGTGTATCATAGCTTCACCTCCACATGGCAAGGTGTGTGGAGTCTTCGATGGTCTTGGTGTTCGCTTGATGTCGCATGTGCACGTCGCTCCTTCGCTCATACTTTGGCATGCTTCGCATGTTCATCAGTTCACAAGAAATTCTCCTCACATGCTTTCTTCATTCATCTGTTCACAAACAAATATCCTTGCATGTGCTCTACTTGTTAATCCCATTCATTGTCGCGTCATGTCTTATCCATGTACCTGTATCTGCGATTGCTCATGAAGAGACAACATCAAATCCATAAATCTCCTAGTCTACCATGATGCAATGTCATTTGCTTTCAGATGCAGGTGACTGGGAGAGAGTACAATGCTATGAAATTATGCAAGGAAGATTTCAAGATGAGATGGGTGCTCCGAGCATTGCTTGTGAAAATTTTGCAGAAGTCACTAGGAGACTGAGATGGCTAATCCATATTAGAAGTGACTATCTGCGGTATCTAGCTCAGTTGAAGGGAAGATCTACGTAATTTATTGAGGGAAGTAGTACAAAAACAGAGGGGGTTGGTAGCAAAAACTATGCAATTCCTATGTGGAACTGGCAGTGTGCTGTAGGAGGCTTGCTTGGAAAAAATGTGTAATTTTTCCAAGGATCTGCCAGTGGGCTACATGTGTACTGCTGGCAACAACTATGCAATTGTTGGGAGGATAGCTTTTTGGACATCGTTGTGTAGTTTCTGAGATGAGTGAGATGCTCGAAAAATGGGGGACTTCTAATGAAATCTGCATAGTTTTCTTGGTGAGTAGCAGGTCCGCTGACTAACTGACTGGCTGGAAAAACTGCGCAATTTTTTTAGGGAGACAGTGACATACACAATGTGTCTGTCTCGCGTGTCGGCGCAGTTTCTTTAATCAGCATAGCAGGCATGCTTTTCATCTTTTGCACAATTTTTTAGGGGAGTGAATCCTAGGGTCACTTCCTAGTCAAACTCTTTGGTTAACCAGCTAGAAGCTTGGTTGATGCACTTACAAGCAACGCAAATTAAAATGGCTTGTTGGGACACTTCTGCATTTTTTTGGGTGATAGTCGATTGAGTTGATTCTAGGATTGCGTAATGAAGACTGCTTAGGAGGCATGCTCAATCTCTACACAATTATGGGCAGTAGTACACTATCACTGAGAGACGAAATTGCATAATGTAGCTCTGTAGATGTTTAGTTGTTGGAGGTTGGTCCAATCGAGAGAGTTTAAAAAAAATGACCAAGTATTTGAACGAGTGACTTCGTACATGCATGACCTTGCGAACACACACTCAACATGACTTGATGACAAGACATGTTGAACCATCAATTCAACATAACAAGTGCGACACTTGTGACAGATCATTGAACGACTACATCGACACTTGTACGACAGTGCATAAAGCTTCGTGCGTGAGTTCGACGGATGTTTACGTAGTGGAGAAAACTTGTACACACAAAGGTGGAACTTGTGTATGGCCAGAACATGACTGCAAACATGACATTGTGACCAACATGCAAAGATATGTTCGTTTAATGATCAAGCGAGGAGGGTGCAAAGAGTCAACACGACCTCACAGGATGAGCCCGAGTGCTTCCAAACTGTTAAAATTGGCAACTAGGGCAAAAATCCATGTGGGTCATCTTATTAATCAAAGCTGGTATTTTCTTGGATCCCTCTCATTAAGAGGTGTAGGATTGATCTAAATATCATCCGATTATGATAGGAATTCATGGAGATATGAAATTATTTGTGTTACGGACAATTCGTCAAGGTCAGCAAGAAACCGAATAAACCCCACTTGTGTTCAACGTCTTAGTATAAATAGAGGTGGCCTTCAAGTCATTTCAACACAATTGGGATCTCTTACTCTCTTCTTATTTTAGTAGGAGGAGAGATCCTAAGGAATAATGCTTCCCTAATATAGAGGGCAGAAGCCGGAACTGCCGGGAATAACTGAAACTGCTGGGAGAGTTGATGCAAAGGGTAGAAGTACGAACTACCAGGAACAACCGAAACTGTCAAAATAGCTGGGAAAGCTAACACAGAGGGTAGGACGTGGAACTTCCAGAACTCTCAGGAAAGATGACACAAAAGGCAGAAGCTGGAACTGCCAGGAACAACCGGAACAACTGAGAAAGCTGATGTACTTTGTAGAAGTCGGAACTACCGGAACTACCGAGAAAGCTGATGTAGAGGGCAGAAGTCAGAACTGTTTGGAACAACTAGTTCCAAACAGACCAGATGGGAACAGCTGGGAACAACTGGAACTGTCGGGAGAACCGGGAAAGCTGACAGAGAGGGTAGAAGCCAGAACTGTCAGGAATAGCCAGAATTGTTGGGAAAGTTGATCTTGAGGGTAGAAGCTAGAACTACTGAGAATAACCCGAACTACAGAGAACTGCCAGAGTATTTATCTGGGGATTCAGCTGGAGCATCTGTCTCCAAAGGATAGCAACATGCAAGGGACAAGCATGTATTGGTACAGCTAGCATGCAAGTGATAGCTAGCATGCAACAACAAGCATGCTAAGGAAAACACGCATGCTAGGGACAACAAGCATGCTAGGGACAACAAGCAAGCAAGGTACAACAAGCAAGCAAGGTGCAACCAACACATAGGTCAGTATGGCAACATGGTGCAGCAATGGCACATAATGCAGTACAGTGATGTGTACAGTCATGATTAATGAAGCATGACGAGATGCAGCATAGTGATGATGGGTGCAGTATGGTCCAACATGGTGAGGTGTAGCATGATGATGAAAAGCAGCACAATGATGGGTGAAGGAGTCACCTTGGAGAATCAATTGAAGCAGCATGTCTTCAACTGATCTCATGTATCATCTTCTTAGAGATTATCTATGCTCTTATCTAGATAAGTCGAAGTGTTGACTTCTGTTGTAAATGTACGATCTCTCTCTCTCTCTGTTGAACTATTAAAGAACATATAAGAAGAATTGATCAAGGGTTTCCCTGCATTGGGGTTTTTCCCTGGCTAGCACCACATCTTGTGTCCTCATGTCTTGGATTATCTTCTACAATTTATATTTATGTTCTATCTACAGTTTACTTTAATGTTGATGTGATTATTAATTTGGAAAAAATATTGAGCTAATTGTGAAAATTTGAAAAAAAATCTCTAGCATATAACATACCTAAATTAACACAAACATCAAGGAAAAACCTAAGGAAGGCTCCGAAATTGGATGTAGGCAAAAATTTTGGAGGGTGTTGCTACCGCTACAACACTTGGCGACACACTCGTTGAAATCCAACTTCTCTATTTTGGTTCATTGACAGCACAGGGCCTTGGTCTTTCAAGGAGTATTGAATCATTATGTGGGTTACTTTGGCCTCCCCACTTACCCCATAAACATACATGGTTCACCTTTCATCAACTCAATCAAACGCAACAACAAGTTTCAGCAAGATCATAGTGTTTTGGAATTGGGAAGGGTAGTTTGACTCGCGAGTTAAAAATAAGTTAGAGTGTAAGTTTTCATCTCTGGTGTTGCTCTATTTCCAACAATCCTAGACAGTACCCCAACATAGTCATGTAGGAACATACACATTGATCCACTGCCAATGAACTTGGTTAGTACCTCAGTGGATTTTTATGCTTCACCTCTCTACGCAGGAAGCCTTTCTCTTCTTTTGCCTTTGTACTTTTTAAGAGGATTGTGCATAGGCACTTATTTATTTTTGGGGAAGAAGAGAGATCCTGAATTATTGAGAGCATAAGAGGTTATTCCTTCAGATAAGCATGTAAGACCTCTGACGTAGGTTTTCTCATTTATGTTTTTCCCTTCTTTGTTTCTACTAGTGGGATGAGCTTGAACACATAGAGAAGAAGGTTGAGTACATGCATGGGGTTTCCCAATGTGGACACAGACTCATGGTTGGACCCAAGCTTCCCTTGCAGATGACTCGTATTTTCTATCAAGACTTCATCGGTTGAAAGTTTAACCAATCATAGAGAGGACAGACGTAGGATAGGCCAGGTGCTACAGTGTCAGAAGACTCTTTAGATCTCAGCGACATACTCATTCAAAAGCTAGGACTTAGTAGAGGGAAACACTTATTTACAAAACTAAAGAATAGCATGATACTAAACAAACAAACAAAAAAACGAGACAAAAATAGTAAGCAAAGAGAAAAAATAGCAAGCAGTAAACAAACTATGTACATGACAGGGGGGCTGCGACCCAACCTACTGAAAATAGAGTTTGAGATCTTGGTCATTGATAGGAATGTTTTCAACCCTTCCGTCAAGTGATTGCAGATGGTACATGTGAGAGACAAGCTTCTCTTCAACCAACATCAGACTATCAGGTTTTGCTACTGGAACCTTGTGGTATCCCAAAAGATCATCTATCTAAGACAACATTCTTGCTCTAGATATTGCATGTAACATAGGTTCCAATGATGGCACGAGGTAGTTGTTCTTGTTTCGGGAGTGGTTCAAGTTTCAAAACTCAATGCATAAGCAGATTTACCACAAATTTCTTATGTACAGAACTTAAATTTTGAACCCATGTGAAATAACGAACTTTGTAAGTGATCCGAGCATCCAACAACTTAGTCAGTTTTTTTTGTATTAGGGGTTCAAGCAATAGATGTATTTTACCTAGTTTTTGTTGTAATGAATTGACTCGATCTTTGATTGGAATCCTGTGCTAGATTATTCACATGTCGTATGTACTCAGGCCATCATATGTCCACACGAACACGTCCTAGTACTGTTTGAACAAGCAGATAGAAACTTGCTACTCCTGTAGTGTGTAAGACATACCGATACTAACGAGCTTTGGATCATGGTCTATTCCTAGGTTTATCTATTCATTCATCATGGTGGAACTATGGAATTTTCTATTTCTTGACCCTTGAAAGTGGTTCTACAAGTCATAGAGCTCTTTGAGAGAAACCACACCCTTGGGGATGAGGCTTCCTTTCTTGACATTAGTTGTAGCTTGTGGGAACTCCTCGTGCTCATTTTCATTAGTTGTTGTGTCCTTGATGGCATCAAAATTCTCCATGAAGTGCAGTATCTATTGATCATTATAAAAAACATGTAGATTAGTTATGTTATCGGGAATAGAAGTCTTGTACAAAATTTCAACAATAAATCTATCCGTAAGCCATGACATGCTAGTAGCTATGTTTACTAAGGTATTAGAAACTGCATTACGCGTTATTGGCACAACAATGATATTGAATGCTTGGCAGTTAGAGATTAGTTTCCATATCTCTTTCTGGTAAATTTTCAGATGACGCAATAAATAGTGCATGGTGTTATATACCTGTCGTACCACGATTTTTGCATCACCTACAACTTTGAGCATGACCACATTGAGGTAATGGCCTTTTGCAAGCCTAACATGAGTGCTTTGTATTGAGCTATGTTGTTCATTCACTCGAGCTCCAAGTGACTAGAGATCAAGTGCTTCATGTGCTTTGGGTCAATCAAGACACACCTGGCTCCAAAGCCATCCTGTCTCTTTAATTTGTCAAAATACATGGTCCATAACTCATCTGTACATGGGTCGTTTGACGTGCTTGTACTACTGCTACTGCTACTAATGTTACAATGTGTTCTACAAGTTTCATTTCCATTTGTTGGGAAAGGAAGGAGACTCAATTACGTGTCTTGTAGGGTTGAAGCTGGTTGTGTGAGATAACACCCCAACATTGTTTCCAAGAGGCAGTTGTTGAACATGAGCTCTGCGAAGACTAGCGGTATGTTATTTCCATTGATGGGAGTGACATTATGCCTCATATATCTCTCGAATAAAACCCAGATTTATTATTTTTTCCATTATACGAAAGCCACGTGTGTGACCAGTCTGTAGAAAAATACCCATTCAACTTGCTAGACGAGTCTCTACAAAGCAGTAAGTCATATGCTTCTGGTATATCCACAATAATGATGTTTATGCACTGGTGAACTCAGCCATCATGAGATAGCCAAATTATCACATCACGAAGTTCACCAATAGTCGGTATGCATGTACGATTGAGTTGGATGATCTATGCAGATGTCTTGCTCCATTGAGCACTGATATTTTTGGCAATGGAGAGTGGCATGACGTTAGTTGATGCACCATAATCAACCAAATAGTTGTGAACATTCTAGTTAAATATTTCAAATGAAAGTAGGAATGGAGGGAAAACATAGTTCACTTCTTCCATGCGGAGTGTGTTTAGCACAGTTGATCTGGGAGATGTGCTTTCTCCCTTTTCGGTAGAGGTTGTGCTATTCATAGATGTCTGCTCCAGTGCACGTAGTACAATATCCTACTAAATATGAATCTTAGCCAACTTGACCGAACTTATGTTTGCTTGATTTGTCTTCATGTCCTCCACAATATTGTAATCCAAAATGCGTAGACTCACCAAGATGTCTGGGGTGAGACTGGTGTTCATGTTGTCTGACAGAGTGTTTTGCAGTTTGTTGCTCGTGGATGTACTCTTGTTCGTCACTGTCTTCCTAGGCTTGCTTTGTGTCTTCTACTTTTAGATAGGATGGAACAACCTTCCTCGGCAGTTTGAGCCTTTATTGCATTTCCCCAATTATAGGGGATCCCCTCGACTTCTAATATTGTACCTACCATTTTGCTTTTGGGGTTGCTTCTTGGTATTTTCCTTTTGCATTGCTTGCGAGCACTGATACATGTTTATTACCCACCTAGTGCTAGGTGTCTCATCACGTGCAACATCTTCATCATCATGTGTGCCTCTTAGCTGACACGGTGTGCTGCTCACTATGTTTCGCATGTGGGTGCATACTGATTTTTCCACTCATTTCCAATCTGAACAAGACCCTTCCGAGTGGTCATCTTTATGGAATGAAGAGAATTCGTTATTCACGCACTGTTCTAACTGGAATGCTAATCTGGGGCTCTATGCAGTTTTAGCTGGGAAGCGGTTGCTTCCTATTGTCATGCTTCCTTGTCTTTGTCTGGGTGGTCGGCCACTCATAGATATGTCGAATGTTCATTTTTCGAGATGAGACAATTTTGCTGTCAAGTTCTTGACAAGATGAGTAAGGGTTTCAATATCACTTGCTTCCTTGTCTTTACCCTTACTCGCCATAGCCAGGGACATACTGCTCACATCTCTAGAGTCTTTCACTCGTTCATCATCCTTGATGACTCCAATCATGCAAAGGTCCTTCTATACAATGATCGCTTTTTGACATTTTTCTAACAATGTTGGTTTTACAGCTCGATTGATGAACTGCACAATGCTAGTTGGCAATGTAGACATGTAGTAGTCGATAGTGATGGAGTCATGAGGCTTCATGTCTGCTGCAAACTTATTCAATTTGCATTTAAACCTCTGATTGAAATATTTTACCTTTTCTTTCCCCTCCATCTTCATGCTTCCCAACTCTTTGAGCAACATGGATTGGGTCTTATCATCAACAAAATTTTCCAGAAACGTGCATTTGTATGTACCCCAGTTATGGATGGAGTTGACAGGAAGGTTGCGATACCATACTGCTACATGACAATCCAAGGTACACAGAAACAATCTACATGCAACATCATCGTGTTGTACCTCGAGTGTCTGCAGTTGTAGGTAGAAGTTGTCCAAGCGATCTTCTACCTTCATTATGCTATCAGGGTCAAAGTTTATGGGCATTCTCTATGACTACTTTAGCATCCTATGCAAAGTACACGAGAGAGCTAATGGTCCTTGAGTCATCCATTCCAAGTTTTGGTAAGCTATGTCTTCTTCTTCTTCATCGTCCTCCTCTTCTTTAGAATTTAACAGTTCCAACTTTGAGTCTGTTGGTTCGTCTCTACCTCAACCTCCTCCACTACCTTCCCCTCTACCTCTTGTGTCAGAATCTGAGCCCAAGATCACGAGGGTGTCTCGTTCTCCCTACTGAAAGACTGAAGGTTCCTCTACGTTCTCAACAATTTTTGTTGGACCTTCGAGTGTGGAAAGAACTTCTTCTTCCACTAATGATACAACAACTCCTACGGGAGTGGTTTTTGGCTTTATTGATGTCTATGGAAGATGTATTCCTAGAATTAGTCCAACTGTGTCCGCTAACTGAAGGGTTATGGGACACAGAGTGGAGGTGCTGATAGGAAATTTCACATTCACGTATGGGAGGTGAGGAGTAACCAACCTTAGAGTCACACATAGTTGAGAGGGAGTGCGAGTTACCTCCTTGACCAAATGATTGATGAGTGGGGTTGAGAGGACATTCAACCATAAACAATTGGTGGCCCTCCTTCTAGTGCCAGAAAAGGTGACAGTGCTAGACCTACCAACATTCAGGGTATCTCCTTGGTATGAAGTTCCAACTAAACCTCACACCGTTTAGTGTAGGAGACCCATCCTGTATGACGGCCCGATTTCCATTATCTTAAAGCTCTGACTTAGCTCTTACTTGCCAGCACATGAGAGTGGTCTTCTTTTTCTTTGAACAATGAGGTTCATGTGCCTCATGAGTGCTAGTGTTACTTCTATCAAGGTTCTTTCACTACGAAGGAAGAGGGTGGAAGTGAGTCTCCATTCGAAAGGGAAGAGCCCCAACTCTATGAGAGGCAAACAACACAATAGGACATATGCATCTTCCGGAAAAGTAGTTCACATGAATGTGACAGTCACAAACAAACAATGGAAGGATAACACATACAAGGCTCAACAGAGTAGTTCACGTGAGTGCGACATTCATTACAACAAATTTATGGGAAAGCTTTTGTCTAGTGTTTGATGAGGCTTCCCATAGGGGAAAGACAAAGTTAACAACTTATAAAACACATTTTCATAAACATATGTATTAGAAAAATCGAAATAGTTCAACTATTTTAACATGGGTTAAAGCAACATGCATTATAAGTGTTCAAAGATTAGTCTTACAAACAATTACAATACATGTGTGAAAACGTATTGGCTAGTTATGAGGCTTCTGAATTAAGCGAAGTTCCAAGACACATCGGTACACCATACATCACTAACCCCATAAGCGCGTTGTTGGAGACACTTCTCGCTCCTCAAACAAAAGGCTACAGCCTCTCAAGACCATGTGGGAGGAGCAAAGGTGAAAATTCCTTTGCATGTAAAAATGAGGGGTATTTATAGTGAAGGGTAAAACTGGCCCTTGTGACTGTTCAACTGCCCTCATGACTATTTACTTATTTGACTCTTCAACTTTACATGACTCTTCATATTACATGTGGGTCGCTTGGACTTCCACGTTACATTACATTTATTTACAACAGTATGACCAATAGTAGTGATGTGGCTTAGATGACTCATGACATGACTCGACATGATAGTGTTGGTATGTTCATGTTATTGCTATTGCGCATGTCGATTTGTAGTGCTGTTGAGTGATGGATGTCCTCTTGGTGTATGATAGCTTCACCTTCGCATGGCAAGCTGTGCATAGTCTTTGATGGTCTTGGTGTTTGCTTGATGTCACATTTGCACGTTGCTCCTTTACTTGTATTTTGGAATGCTTCACATGCTCATCTGTTCATGAAAAATTCTCCTCGTGTACAAATCTCCTTGCATGTTCTCTCCTTGTTCATCATGTTCGTCATCGTGTCATGTCTTATCCATGTACATGTATCTGAAATCACTCATGATGAGATGACATCAAATCCATAAATCTCCTAGTCTACCATGATGAATTGTCATTCACTTTCTGATGCAGGTGACCAGGAAAGAGGACAAGGTTATGAAAATATGTAAGGTAGATTTCAAGATGGGACGTGGGCTCTGAGAACTGCTAGTCAAAATTGCACAGAAGTCACTAGGAGATTGAGATGGACAATCCGGATTAGCAGTGACTATCTGCAGGATCTTGATCAACTAGAGGGTAGATCTAAGAAATTTATTGAGGGAACTGGTGTAGGCAGCAGAGGGGGTTGGCAAAAAAAACTATGTAATTCCTTCGGGGAGCTAGCAGGAGACTACAATAGGCTTGCTTGGAAAAAATGCACAATTATTTTAGGGAGCTGGTAGCGAGTTATGAAAGTGATACTAGAAAAAACTGTGCAATTGCTAGGAGGCTGGCATGCTAGACATCCTTAAGCAGTTTTTGACCTGAGTGGGATACTAGGTAGCTGGGGGCTTCACATGAATTATGTACAGTTTTCTAGGTGAGAAGCAAGCAGACTGACTAAGTGACTGGCTGGAAAAACTGAACAATTTTTTGAGGGAGATAGTGACCGAAACAAGGTGTTTATTAGGCATGTCTACAAAGTCTCTTGAATCAGTGGAGCGGGCATCCGCTTTCGAGCAATTTTTTAGGGGAGTGACTGTCGGGGTCACTGCCCAGTCAAACTCTATAGTTGAACAGCGAGAGGCTTCGTTAATGCACTTCTGAGAAATGCAGATTGAAATGGATTGTTGGGACACTTTTGCGATGTTTTGGGTGATAGTCGGTCGAGTCAATTCCAGGTTTGCATATTGCAGATTGCCTTGGAGGCAACCTCAAGATCTGCACAATTATGGGCAGCAATACACAATCACTGAGAGCTGAAAATGCACAATGCAACTCAGCAGATTTCAGGTTGTTGGAGATTCATCCAATCGATAGATTTCAACAAAATGACCAAGTGTGTGAACAAGTGAGTTTGTACATGTATGACCTTGCGATCACACACTCAACATGACTTAATGACAAGACACCTTGAACCATCAATACAACATACACTTAGTGTGAGTGACTGACAATGTGAGAGACAAGTGTGACACTTGTGTTAGATTGTTGAATGACCGCACTGACATTTGTGTGACAATGCATACAAATTCGTGTGTGAGGGCGATGAATGTTTACATAGTGGACACAACTTGTACACATGAAGGCGGAAGGCCAAAAAATGACTGCAAGCATGACATTGTGACCAACATGCAAAAGATGTTCATTGAATGGTCAAGCAAGGAGGGTTCAAAGACTCAACACGAGCTCACGGAATGAGCCCGAGTGCTTGCAAACGTCAAGGAAAACCCATAGGGACTAAGAGTTTTGATGTGGGTGACTTAGTATTGAAGTGGGACAAATCCCACAAAGAGAAAGGCAAACACATGAATTTCCAGCCTTTACCAATTGGCCCTTTTACCATTGAAGAGAAGCTCGGTCATAATACCTTCAAGCTAAAATCCTTAAAGGGGAGGATTAACCTTGTTCTCGTAAATGGGCGATATTTAAAGCACTATTTCCAATAGCAGCTCTAAGATGTGTTTCATGTAAAACCTTTCCTTTTGTTTTCATTTCCATCTATGGCAGTCGTATGTCTAACATGTCAAGTTGGGTTCTGTCTTGATTTTCAAGTTTTGGTCATTATACATAAGTAAGGCTTGGTGTGAAAAATTCATGGCTCAAAAGGACTCTGTGGTGGAATAAAAGAGAAAATGTGACAACCACAATGCTTCGATATTTGTTTGTTCTTGTTATTTGTTTAGGAATATGCCATAGGTGGAGCTAAGTTCTAATGGAAAATAGGATACATAAAAAAAAATTAAAAAAAAAAAAACTTGAGGGAACCTGTTAGATCTACACATATTCTAGTACCCAAAATCCTCAAGTTGGTTTAAATCTACTACATGAATTACATTCTTATCCAATCTAGCATTTTACATGAAAATCTAAAGCAAGAAAACCAATACTAGAGGTTATATAAATACTTTTCTTAAGGGGAAACCTCCTCTGCTCTCAATGATTGAGGATCCCTCTTCCTCCTATTAAAAACAAATAAGTGTGTAGGCATAATCCTGTCAAATAAATAAATAAAGGGTGAAATTTAGAAAGGCTTCCTACATAGGAAGGTAAAGCAAGCAACTTCACCGGGGTACTATCCAATCCCACTAGAAGAAAATCAACATGTGTGATCCTGAATTGATTTCGCTTGGGTACTATCCATGCCTACTAGTAGTAGAGAAACATTAGAGATGAAAAATCATACTCTGAACATCATAAAATCACTATGCATATAACCCTTTCCTGGATTGAAACAATTGTGATATGGCATAATTTTTTGGCAAGCCAGGAGTAAATCCATGAATGTGTTTGGTATTTGCATTAAGATAGAATATGACTATATACAAGGAGAGGGAGACTATTGGGTTTGATATCCCGATATCTCTTTGTCTTCCATGTTTTCTTATTTTTTTATTTACAACATTTACATAGGATTCCTAATCCCAAATATTAGGTGTTCAACATTCCCACCCTTAATCAAAATGGATTTTGGTGAGTGCAAGCATCATTCTGAATATTTCAAACTTCTCTCTTCCAAGCAAGTTGGTGAAGATGTCTGTAATTTGTTAATTTGTGGAACAATTTTGTAGGTGGATTATTTCTGTCTTAACATGATGTCGAATCAGATGGTATTTTGTATTGATATGCTTTGTTCGATCATGGAACTTTAGGTTCCTGACAAACATTATTGCATAAGTGTTTTCAATCAAAAGAGGAGTTGAATGTACTTGTTTCTCTTGCAAATCTTCCAAAATTTTCCCGAGCCACACAATTTCCTTTTTTTCTTCAGTTGTTGCCACATATTCTACCTCAGTTGTGGAATTTGTTGGATCGTATTGTTTGTATGATCTCTAGGAGACAACTCCTAATCCAAGACTCATAACATTACCGGAAGTAGATACTCTAGTTTCTTTATCTCCATCAAAATATGAATCAGAGTATCCATTGAAGCTCATGTCATCCACCTATGTATACTTAAGAACAAAGTCTTGAGTTCCCTTCAAGTACTTTAGGACTATTTTTGCAATGGATCAGTGACCCTCAGAAGGATTTTACATAAACCAGGAGAGGGTTCCAACAACAAACGAAATGTCTAATCTGGTAGTAGTTAGGTAGTTTCAACTTTCTATGAGATGCTTATACTTTATTGCATCCTCAAATTATTTTCCTTCAGTGGTTGTGAGCTTTAAGTTTTGTCCCAGTGAAGTAGTCAAAGGATTCCACACAACCATCCCTAACAAGTTCAATAGATCTCCAATATACTTCTTCTGAGAGAAAAATGTAAACTTTAAATGTTTAGTTACTTCAATACCAAGATAGAAATGAACATAGCCCAAATTTTTCATTTCAAAATATTTCCTCAGTTATTTCTTTATGGATTCAGTATTGTAGCTCTCATTGCTCCTTGTCATCAGGAGATCATCTACATACACCACAAGATATAAAACTCTTTTTCCAACTTTCTTGAGAAACAAAGTTGCATAATCAAGATCATAATGTTTGACATTGAATTTCAGAAAATGCTCAATCAATTTCCCATACAAGGCTCACAATTCTTTCTTGAGGACATACAACAATTTTACAAGCTTGCAAACTTTGTGTTCCTAAATCTTCACAACAAATACTTCTAGTTGGGACATACAAACATTCTCTTTCAAATCTCCATTCAATAAAGTAGTTTTTACATCCATCTGATGGACTTTCCAACCATTTTGAGATGCCAAAGCAAAAAATGTCTGTATGGTATCCCATTTTTCTACGGGGGAGAAAGTATCCTCATAAGCGACCCATTCCATCCGTTCCAAACCTTTTTCCACAAATGTCCCGTTGTTCTTGTCAAGTGAGCCACCTCCTTTATACTTTTTCTTGGAGACCCACTTGCGGCCTATTGGTTTGATTCCCAATAGAGGATCAACCAGCTTTCAGGTGCCATTCTTTATCAAAGCATCATATTATTTTTGCATCGATTCTTTCCATTCATCATGAGAGGAGACTTCTTTGAAGGAACTTGGTTCAAAATATGTAGACAAACTCAGTTCATGATCATAAGAAACATCCATATCAATAGGTGAATCAAAATCATCTACATCACCTCCATTCTTTCTGGTTGAGCTTCTTATTCCTGTCATTCCAACCACATCAAGAAGAACACTTTCAAGTGTCTCTTTTAGCCATTTTGGAGGAAATTTACGAGATGGCCCATAATGCTTAGTTTACTAAGATGGGATGAAACAATATTTAATCTCCCAATTATGTCAATCACATCACTCAAAGTGTCATCAGTGGCTGGATCTTCATGTGGGGGAGATAGTGCTTTAGAAGAATATTCCACAGTTTGATCTAGTATAGGGACCCCCCCATCAAAATGTGGAATATCATTATCAAACTCTTGAAAATACTTTTCATGTGCGAATCTATCCAAGCGATCAAGTTCTTGCTCAACAAAATCATCAATCTTGGTGATTCAAGAAATATCACATCTATAGATATTATAAACTTCTTATTAACATGATGATAGAGTTTATATGCTTTGGAGGTATTTGAGTACCCCGAGAAGATACATTTGTGACTCCTTGTACTGAGTTTGTTTTTTTTCTCCTTAGGTATCAAGGCATAATAGGTGGAACCAAAAATCCTGGGATGCCTCACTGGAGGAATGTGGCCATACCACATTTCATAGGGAGTCTTATTTTTAGTAGCATGAGATGGACACCTATTCTTTATATACACAACACATAGAACTACATTATCCCAAAACTTCAACATGACATTCTTGAAAAACATTATCGAACATACCATATTAAAATTGCGTTGTCCATTCTTTCAGCTACTCCATTTTGTTGCGGATTATAAGCCATGGTTGTTTGATGTTTGATTGCATGATGGTGAAGATAGTACTCAAATTCATTTGAAGTTTATTATTTTCCATTATTTGTATGAATAGATCTAATATGAAATTGTGCATCATTTTCAATCCATGCATGAAATTTCTTAAATGTTTCAAAAGCTTTAGATTTTTTCTTCAATAAATAAACCCAACACATTCTAGTGTAGTCATCAATAAATGTCATCATATATTTATTAAGATTTACATAAGGAACATGCATTGGGCAACATAAATCAGAATGAATAATTTCAACTTTTCTATGTGCTCCAGAATAAGAATCATGAAAATATTGTACGTTGTGTTTTCTTAAGATACAAGCATCATATTGCTTAAGCTTCCTAGGAATTGTAGGAAAACCAACAACACAATTTTTCTTAAACAAATGAAGGTTTTCATAATTCAGGTGTAAAAATATAGCATGTCATAAAATAATTAATGGAAATGTACCTTCATCATATTTAAAACTGTAAGAAAAGTTATGTTCACAAGTAGAGGTTCCTTGCAGCTTCAGACGTATTTCTTCTCATATCCCAACCATGAAAAGTGGGTGATTTGATGTTTTTTTGACCTCACCTTTCCGTAAAATATGTGAATGGAGTTTCCTTACTGGAGGATGTGAACCAAAGACAACACATTTCTCCTCAACTCTAGGAGGTATAAAACTCATCTGGAAGAAAGTTTGGAAGACAAGGCAATTTGAGCCTGATGGTGTCGAGCCCTAATGGCTTGAGTTTTGACATGTCAACAAAGTATATTGCTCCATCAACATTGTCAGTGAATTCTTCAAGGAAATTTATCCTGAAAGTCACATGGAAATTTTCTCCTAAATCAGGCGACCAAGCATCTTTCCGTGAAGCAAGTGAAGCATTGAATAAGTTTCCAGCTACGCCAATGTTGCAATGTACCACAACATAATCGGAAGAATCGAGTGCTTTACCTTTCCCTTTGTCAAGTTTTTTACCTTTTTCTTCATTTATTTCCTTAATTTAAATGGCCATGTTGGCCCAAGACATGGAGACATGCCGCCTAGGCACATCTAGACCACTATAAATACAAACTCGGCCTCCAGCAATTCGGTATCAATTTGAATCACTAAAATACACATGTTTTCTATTCACTTGTGCGAAGGAGGAGAATGATAAGTAGATCAAAGTCTTCTGATGTTTGAGAAGCATTGACCACTATTTGACAAAAATTCTGAGGTTGTTGACTGAAGTTTTGAGGTCATGTGACCAAATTTTTTGAGTCTTTGACTGAGTCTATAATGGGTAGTTTGACAGCATTTCTAAGTCAGATGACCAAGATTTGTTATGGGAAGTTTTACCAAGTTCTTGTGCTAACTAGGTTTGATCCATGGGATTACCTGTGGTCTGTTTAATGTAATTTGACTTAAGAATATTAGATTGTACTTTGTTGAACTGAAGAATTTCTCCTATAAAATATTTTTGGGCTTTCTTCTGAGGTTGATTTTCCGAGGTGAAAATTTTGTGTCTACTTGTGTCCATGGTTGTCTCTTTATGTTCCTACTATCACTATTTCATTATTGTTTATATTTTCTATGTATAGTTTCTTAATGATGTATGTAACATAAGTAAAATTCATTAAAGAAATCATTGGAAGTAGTTATCATATTAGAAGATCAAAATTTACTTAAGAAAATCGACAAGAATCATGTAGTTTATGTATCCTATTTTTAGCAAAGGGATAGTGTGCATGAATTGGTGTAGATTTATACTTTATTTGTTTTGAATTATGATCTTTTTATTGCCTCTTTCTCCCTTAACGAGAGGAGCCATCTTTAGCATATTTGCTTTCCTATTTTATTGATGGCTGTAATGTTTTGGTATATTCCTATGCCTATTTTGTAAATGTTGGAGGAGTATAGTGAAGACAGTTAAAATGTTATTCACTAGTCCTTTTGCTTGAATTATAGTCACTTAATAATCTTTTTTTTATTGGAATGATTCTGAGAGTGCAGAGTGGAGGTAGAGGTTGCTTGCATTTTGTTCACATGATTTGATCCCTTAACACTAGGGCCCAAGGCTCTTCAAAAGTGGTGGAACACCTTTGAGAGCTCTTGTAGGTGAAATTGGTATCCCCTCCAAAAACCTTGTACCTACTACTTTGTAATTAAAGGGGTAATATCTATTGAGAAACTATATCTTGTTGGTTTATGGTGTCTTTTGTGTTACTTTGATTTCTTGAATTGATTGACGATAGGAAGTACTCCCCTGTAGTTTTTTTTTCTCTCTATATCCCACGAGCTTCAAGGCATGGTAAATCTTAGCGGAAACTCTTAGCCCAAGGGGGAAATTTAAGGGGTTTTTCATTTTAGAGGGGCGAAAGTTTCATAAAACACCCATTTCATATATTTACCCCAACTTTTATTTAAAAAATAATTATTTTTTTCATTTTAGCCCCGAAAAAAGGTGCAGATAAACTATGAAAAGACTCATTTTACCTTATTCACGTGGTTTGGGAGGTTATATTCGATTACGATCACCTGATTTTCTACTTTGCAATGTTAAATTCATTTGCAATCGCTAATTTTCGGGTTTGGGAGGTGGTTTGGGAGGTTGTATTGGGTCCCACTAAATAAAAATATAAATAAAGTGGAGGTATGCTAAATAAATAAAACCTATTTTTATACTTACTCCAAAGGTATGGTAAATAAATAAAATAAATAAATAAACTAGAGGTATGGTAAATAAATAAAACCTCTTTTTATATTTAGTCCATAACTCTCTTTCTATTTCAGAATGCTCAAAAAGGAGGTTTATTTAAGTGAATCCTATGGGCCAAATACCATATTTACAAAAGAAGTATGGTAAATTAATAAATAAATGAGAGCTATGGTAAATAAATAAAACAATTTTTTTTTTATATTTTCTCCATAAGTCACCTTATATTTACGAACAGTCAATAAACATGTTATATTTAGGCGAAGCCTATATTATTAACCCTAATATTAGGTTAATAAAAATAAAGATGTAACATGGTATTGACCCGTGGTATTCATGTGGAATGTAGCCTATTTAAAGGGGGGAATTAAACCAGCATACAGTGAAAAATATTTGATGCTTCTCGGGGCTTGGTAGATCAAGAGTAAAAAAGGTTGTTGTAATTTAATGTCACTTAAACATTTTAACTTGGTTAAAATAAACAATAAAAATAAAATCAATTATTAATTTTATTAATTTTATTAATTTTTATAAATACTAATAGTAGGTTTTTTAAGCTCCAGGTTTATGATAACACATGGACCCATGGCAATAACCATGGTATTCATGTGAGCATAGACTATTTAAAGGGAAAATTCTATTAGCTTAGATCCATCTTAATTCTGGGTCTACCAAGTGCTGACAGGGATAAATAGATTTCATCCCTCTAAGAGTGGTGGATGTGGAGTTAAGATGGATATAGGTTGGTTTTTATGATAATGAAGATATTAAATAGACTTAAGATATTATATTGTAAAAAAAAATTTAAGCTGAATGGTTAAAGCTACATTTAGTCACTTCACAAAATTTAGTAAACACCAATATCTCCATTAATATTTCCTTTTTTTTATTTAACAAAAAAAATTCAAAACAATGAATTCTTATCACTCTTTCTGCATCGCCCTCGTAGAAGAGAGATAGTCGCTACCTAGATTTCCCACCATTTTTCAAATGTTCTCAATATCGTATCTTCATGAAAAAGTTAAGGTACTTGGATTAGTTGTTTGAAAAATATGATGGTTTGTACAACCTTTCATCTTCTCTGTTATTCTTAGTTTGTCATAATGATCTATACAGGTTGGGCCATTGCACCATATTGTCCTATAAGGCAAAGATTGTGCACCAAAAAGAAAATTAATCCAAATGTTACAAAACTGTTAAAAAATGCAAGACGTATGAAGGTAGTGAATTATGCTAATAAGCAATTTAGATTGGGAGAGACATAATTAAATTTTATTATTTAATTGAAGATTTCCAATTAAAATAATAATAAACATACTTTTATATATTTATATATTGATTGGAAGACTTCTGACAATGGTCACTTCTTTCCATTAGATCCCTTCAGGCCTTTGGGATACCTACTACTTCTCTATATTATATAGTTGGGGCTTGCTACTTGTTTTTGTGTTGGGGTAAACAAACTTGAATGTGTTTCCTTGATCTCACAGTTGAGTCTATGGAATAAGAAAGAAATTTGATAGCTTGAAAAAAGTGGTAGATAAAAGATTAATCTCTCCTACCTTGACATAATTGGTGGTCAAGATCAACACCTACAAGAACTTTGTTGTGTAATATTATCAAAACAAATAGAAGGATATGAAAGAGTGTACAGTAAAAACATTGACAAACACAGCCACTAAAACTTGCATTATTGTTTGTAGGAAGAGAAAATTATGTTTCTTTTTTCCAAACATGTATGTTAGTATAGTACTATTTAATGAATATGTTTTCCTATTATCATATATGGTTTCATACTTTAACAAAACATTCACCAAGACTTCACAATGTTTTATTATTCAGTGAACGATTTGCCAAGATCTTGCAAGAGTTTATAATACAACGAAAGCTTCGCCATGACTTTACAAGATAATATAATCTAGTGAGATATTTGCCCAAAAAATTATATATACATATTATATTATAGATAAAATCGCCTCCCATTTTTCCTATGTGTCATGGGGATTTGCCCATTTATTATACATATAAATTTAGGGTGGCTCTTAAAATTTTCCCTGCTACAAGGCATTTAGAGCACTAATAATTTTGTTATTTACATGTTTTTATTACTTTTATGTATGCATATTTGTCCCTTTAGGAGTAGATTTTTGTGTTTTAATAGGAGACTTACACATTTCCCAAGGCTAATATAAATATTTAGATGTAAATTTCCAATTTGGTTTATTGTTTAGTGTTTTTAAGTGTAGATTCCATGTCTGATATTTTGAGCCAAAAGAACAAAGAAATAGGATAGGCATGATATGCTAATGACTGCACTATAATCCACCCTAAACTCTCATTTCTACCACAAAGGTTTTATGAATGAGATCATGACCTAGGAGAGAAAAAATATGAGTGAATTATGGAAATATTTTATTATAGTTTGGCAGTGTCTTGTGGTATTTAGAGTTCACTCTTCACTCATGAACTGCATAGGGATTCCCCCTACTAGCTAGAAAGCACTAAGTAAAAGTGGAGGGAGATTGTGCAAGTTTACATTATGAGGATACCATGTAGCCCTTCTAGTTTCAAGTGTACACATGGCAGCTTATGCTCTATTTCTGTGTGAAATGAATATCAGTAACTCATGGGAACATCTCTATTTCACTATTAACTTGAAAATAAGGAGGGGGATTCACTGTAATTGGTAATAATGGCTCTTCCCAATTAATCACTTATCACAAGTTCATAAGCAAGTAGGGAGAATTAAAAAAACCTTTTATCAATATTGATTTCTCTTCCTAGTTAATCAGTTCTCACAAGTACAAAAGCAAGTAGGAAGAATTAGAGAACCCCTTCAACAACCGCCTCTTCTCTCTATTTTTTTGAGGTCATACACCAATGGTAGAATTATGAAGTGAACAAGAGGATATATACTTCATAACCTCACCTGGAAAAGCCTCTGTTGGGTGTTATGTAGAAGGAAATACCAATGCCACAAAGTGGAAAATCATTAATAACATAACATATATGACATCAAGAATATGCATAGACAAAATTTGAATATCTTTGTCCATTTTTTATTTTAGAAAATTCCATTCTCTACCTTTTATAAAAGGATAACTCGATAAGGGAGTAACTCAAAAAGAACAATGCAGTAAGTAAATAATTAACTGACTACTTTACATTATGTTCATTGAATATCACTTTAGTCTCATCCAATGAACTAAATGTAAAGACAATGAGAAAATCAATGGCTTACTACATGGTGTTTAGTATTTTCCATTACAATACATCTGAATAAAATTCAACTACCTTGAAACTAGGTGACTGACTCCCTAAATCCTATATATTAACACCTTTCAAAATTTGTTATAATCTTGAACTACGAAGTGCCTTTAGTTTTTTGACCATAGCTACATGTAATTAACTATTGACATTTTTCACAATCCTTCCAGTGTGTCTGAGATCTCTTTCTAGAGTTTTCTTCCTAAATCACCTTTTAGATGAGCACCAAAGGAAATGTATCATTGCTCACTAACCATAGATTCATTTAGGGAACAATGGAATCTCTTTTGTTCTCCATATATGTCTCCATAAAGCTGATTCCTAGGTACGTTTGGGATATACACTATCTGGGGATTCTATAATATTCCTTTACTTGATCTAAGGATTTTTTTTCAAGGAAATAAAGAGCTAATTTATCTCTTCTTCACCTTTCAAAAAGGATGCAACCTTACCAAAATGTGTAGAAACTTATTCTGAAGATGATCCTAAATCTGGTTATGAGACACCTTACTTTTCTAATTGAATAACTACCACTATCTTCTTAGCATCAATTCTTTGTTGCTCAAAAATTTGAACCTCCTCTATTAAATAACATAGCTCAGCTTGTGTAATTGCCTCAATCTACATAGTTCTCTTTAACACAATTTCTAGTGCCTTCTTATCAACATGTAGAAGAGACATTTCCTCCATCTTTTCCCTCACAAGAGAACGAAGTGTTTCTAATTTTGAATTTTAACTTGATTCTTGAGATTTCCAGTACTCTTTAGATGCAAAAAAATCAAACAATAGTGTCTCAATAGCACTGAATTTGTTAGAGACCTAGATTTTCTTCGCATGGATTTGATTGTCACGCTTTTATATTGTGTCAATCTCTCGTTTTTATGAGCAATTTCTTGTTTTAAAGACTAATTCCTTTCTAAAATTTCCATCTCATTATAAGATATCTCTATCAAGCCCAAATTGTCAACTACTCGACTAATATCTATTATCCTCTCTTATTCAAAAGTCAACTTGGACCTTGCCAAAGTTATTTTCTGTTGAAGTATTTTCTCCCAATTGGCTATTAGATCTTTATCCCTAGGTAGTTTAGAACCATTTTCAGCCCATTTGTATCTTTCACCACTTGAGATATGACCTAAATATTCTTTATCGTGTTCATATTATTGAAGTCTCATTTCTAGATGTTCAATCTCTAGCTACATAGCCTAAATATTTTTCTCATGTAATGAAATGCTAAAGAGAAGCTCCATATCCTATCCCTGAATTAAATCCAGACTAATTTCAAACTTATTTCTAAGAATGTCAAGGCTATCCATTGATAATCAACATTTTCCAAGTTTGACATCCATCTCTTCAAATAGTTTTTTCACCTGTTGTTCATATTTTTACAAGGATTTAAACTTCTCTTTAATCAATGCATTAAAGTTAGGAAAAAGTGCATCAAAATTCCCTATATTTGGTGAAAAAATTGCCACTATGATTGCTTCCCTTGACTTCCCCACCTATGTGGCTGAGTCATTTTCAACTGTCAATGATTGGAGTTCATCATATTAGTTTATTGCAAAACATGAATCAACATTGTTTGATGAGTCCTTGCTTATTTTTAATACATCCACTTGTTGAAAAAATTTCTCATTCCCCTTTAACATATCCTCATTACTGTTTATCAGGTTCTTTAGCTTGGAGTTGAGATCCTCTATCTCCATGGACAAAAGTGTCCTCTCTTGTGTGAAATATTCTACTTCTTGTATAGTTTTATGTAATATTTTCCTCATATTGTCATTATCATTTGAAATTTCCTCATACATTACTAGTAGTTTATCATATTCACTATTGTTTCCATCATTTTAAATTGGAGTTCATCCACCTCTTTTGTCAACAAGCTAAAGATTCTATCAGTGTCTAAATTGTCATCCATGCTTTTCCCAAAGTTAGACTGCTCATGAACACCCACTACACCTCCCTTATGGGTAAAAAATATATCGTGCTAAATTTCAAAAATTTGAATATCCTTTTCTTCTCATTGTTGCTTCATTTCCTTGAGACCTTCAGTTTATTTTGTGACAAAAGAACAAAGGGGTATCCCCAATAAAATATGAAGACTTCTAGCAATGTTAAAACATATATCTCCTTTCAAAATATCTATATCCTTAGCATGCTTCAAAGCATCTATGATATGATGTCTTCTACCACAAATTTACTAATACATTTCTCTCAAATATAGATTTCTCCTGCATCTTAACTAATTTTCCATTCCCTTGAGATATTCTCCTGTGATCTACTTGAATATTTTGAATCTCATCTATCATTTCCTGTTGCCAAAGTTCTAAGTAATGCTTTGGATGCTCTAAGTTAACATGAGAGGAGGAAAACACAAATTATTTTTGTGACATATTCCCATTATTTGATGCTCCTAATTCCCCTTGTCTCCTCTTGATGTCCATCACCTTTCATGCCAAATTTTGGATATATTCTACCATATTCTAACTCCATCCTCAGTTCATTGGAAGCCTTTTTAGGCACAATCCCCATTTCTACTTGTCCAATCTCATTTCTAAATTATTGAGATTCTATAATGCCCCTTATAGTTTCATTTAATTTAGTGGAAGTCTTGTTTTGTACAGTGTCTTGCCATAGTTTCCTAATGCCATCCTTTTTGTGCATTTCTTTCTCATACATGTCAATTAATATTTCATTCTCTTCATTTATCTACTATGATTTCATTTGAAACTCAACAACCTCCATTCTCATATGGATCACCTACAGTTCTACTTTTCCATCCTTGATGATACTAGCATGTTCCTGTAATAATGTAGTTTCAAAACTGTCTTGAATTTCTTCTTCGTGGCTTTAAATTAAGGTTTCACAATCTACTCCATTTACCCTTGTTCCATCTTCCATGTCTAGCACATGATCTCCATAAATTATCTTACCTCCAGAATTCCACCACCTTCTTCTTGCATCATCTCTTTCTCACACTTCTTTTTCATATAGCTCAAGAAATCTTTCATTCTATTCTGATGTATCGTTCAACTTTACTATAATTTCTTCAATCTATTTTCTAAGATGAAGAAGTATATCTTCTACTCTAGCATTTATAGTTCTTGTTCCATCTAGCAATATATTTGGGCAATCATCCTTTCCATACATGTCTACCTTTCTTAAAAATTTATGATTCCTTTCTTTAATCTATTTCTCAAGTTCCTCAACTCAATTCCTTAAAAATTAACCAACTCTTAGGATTTTTCATTCATTTCATGTGCATATTCCTTATCTTTCAGTATTTAAGCCATTTATTGCATGGATTTCTCATACATGATAATCATTCTTTCATTATATTCAATTTAGTCCATTACTTTTTTGCATAAATCATCAACTTCCCTAACCAAGAAAAGGGTGGTTCCCTGACTAGTTGTGGTTCATGTTGACTAGTTACACTAATTGCTTCAACTAAATATTTAAGCTTCATTTGTACTTATAAACCATCTCTAAATTGTGTCTCCTCTTTGAACTCCGAAGTATACATTTCAGAGTTCAACTATATTGCTCCATCAACATCTAAATGCCTCATCTTATCAAAATGGATAATCAAATCATCAACACGGCTTTCCAAATTTTTCATTGGCTTCTAGGCATAAGCACAATTTATTATGAAGCGTTTTTTCTTCCCTTCGGTACATATCAACTTTTGTACAAAGAAATTCATTCTCCTCAGTGACGAAAAAATGCTTTAATTCTAATGAGTCCTTCTATTTCACAAGGCTCAACTCCTACTCTTGCATAAGCTTCGAGTCAGAATCTTCACGTAACTGATCTTATAATAAAATTATATGTTCTGACATTTTCTCTAGATCTCCACCCTCATAATATTGTTGGTACCTTGTTAGTTTGTCCATCAACCTTATATTTTCCATTGCAAACCTTGTGTCCTTAGGATTGCGATGCAGATGGTTCCTTAGAATTTTTAGCCCCTCCATTAACACATTCTTTTCTTCTAAAAGGTGTGCTTCCATAGACATCTTGTCAAAAGAAACTACATCCAGTCTCTTAATTTTGTCTTCTCGAAAATAGAGTATCATCTTTCCACATGATGCATCTTCCTCGCATTGTTTAACCAAAAGTTTTAGTTCTTCATTTTTAGCAGCCATTGCCTTCATTGTTGTTTCTAAATATTCCTCCCTTTTTAGGGCTCCTATAAGTGCATATTCCAAATCTATTTTGTGAAGAGCCTTTTGATGAGCGAGTAGTGGGCTTAATAGAGCTTTCATATCCCATGGATATGGTCCTAGAGAGCTCAATAGGGCCATGCTTACATAGTCATCTTCTTGAGTGGGCAACACTCGTTTGAGTTGACCACCCAGATGACTAACTTCTTCCTTCAACTATTGAATTTTCATATTCAAAGTTATAACATCTCCTATAGCATCTTCATTTACAGAAAGGACAATCTTGTTGGAAGAGAAGAGAGTGAGATAGGGGTATCTATCCTTCACACGTTCTAATATATTGATGGAAAATAATTGAACAATCCCTCCAGGAGATTCAAAATCCAAAATTGGAAATTTGTTCTATATTTTAACTAGATGTGAATGTTCTCTTTTTAGGAGTACATTTTTTTGCTTGTTCAGCAGTCATCTTCTAATCTGATTATCTTTCAAGAATTTGATTACAAAGGGATTAGTTGAAAATCTGATTTTCTTTCTTGCATAACTCTCTCTAATTTGTTTGGCTTAATATTCCGAGGCACCTTTCATTTGATTTGGCAAGCAAGGAAGGGTTTTTGTGGAGTGATTAATCTGAGGAGCAA